>WNGS01039543.1:6655596-6679997 GCA_020271785.1 Procambarus virginalis | reverse complement strand
TGTGTGTGTGTGTGTGTGTGTGTGTGTGGTGTGTGTGTGTGTGTGTGTGTGTGTGTGTGTGTGTGTGTGTGTGTATGAAATGCCATACTATGATAGTTAAGATTTCACACACACACACACATATATATATATATATATATGTATATATAATATATATATATATAATATATATATATATATATATATATATATACTATGGTATAATGCTGTGAATTTTCCAGGGACTTCATGCAGCGTATGTAAGCATTACCTGCACGTTTTTCTTCTCTCTTAAGCCTTTAGAGAAAACGGGCATTACCCAATGGTAGATACACAGTTTTATCTCTACATCAAATCGATGGTGATTATATTGATTTATTTAGGAAAAACACTCATTTTCATGTCAAACTATCCACTTCTCCACTTATTCATCCTTCCTGTAAGTCCTTCTCCTCACGCATTGACTGACAGACTGCAGTAATTTCTCTTGATAATAATTCAAAGGTTATGACACATTTTACATAAAAAATAGGTCACTAGGTATAGTTAAAGAACTGACTAGAGTAGTCAAGGAAAATTACTATAGCTCAGTTAAGGCAATTTCGCAGGAAATGCCTTCCAGTTTTCCTCACAATTGGAGGACAGGAATTCTATTAGATATACAGGTCCCGGTGGGTACCTGTATACCTAATACTTTTACCTGTATGCTCAAAGATGCAGCCCAAGACATATCAATGCCTCCCGGCCAGCAATTTACTGCTAGGTGAGTAGAGACATCAAGCGATACTTACTGCCTCAACAATACAATATACACCAAATACAACCTCTCACCACCATCCATTCTAACATTTAATATGCTTGATGAAACTTAGTGAGAACGAATTTATTTTATTTGACGAGATTGGAAATGAGTGAATATGCAATTTCTTACAAAAAAGGGGGGGGGGGACATGAGGCTAGACCACCCATCACACTATGTACTGCCCGTACCTCAGACCAGCCACCCTGCAAAGTTTCGTGAGGCTTGACCCGAGGGTTTGGCTGCCTATATATATATATATATATATATATATATATATATATATATATATATATATATATATATATATGTATATGTATATATATAATATAATATATATATATATATATATATATATATATATATATATATATATATATATATATATATATATGTGAGAAAGCTGCATAAACGCGCAAGCCATATATCACTAAGAACTCTTTGACCCGGCCAGGATTCGAACCCATGCCGTCCAGGATCACCCCTAAACGTACACAGTACCGTGACCACCGCACCAATGATCGTCTAAAGACGATCATTGGTGCGGTATTTTCCACTTTATTTTCCATACTACCATTGGGTATTTTCATTCACCATCATCATACTATGATGATGGTGAATGAAAATACTCAATATATGTGTAAGTGTATTAAAAACCAAATTTTCGGAAGTAACCTTTCTGAAGCAGAACATTGTATACACCATCTTAAGAAAGGTCATATCTGAAAATTTGCTTTTCAATACACTTATACATAAATACAGTGTCTTCTCCTTCACTCAAGCACGGCGGTACAGTAGTAAGTTTCTCCATTAATTTATATATTTTGGAACATGAGCAGCATGATCAAAATGCTGCTCATGTCACAGTCATCATCACCCTTCACACACACACACACACACACTAGTGCTTCTTCCCTACTCCTTGACGGCATAGCAATCAATATACTCAAGAGAGGCCGAGTGGACCACTGTGCTGCAGTGGTGGCCACGCTACTGCCACCAGAGCCGCTGAGTGAGGGAGGGAGAGTACATGAGAAGCACCCGCACACACACACACACCCACACACACACACCACACACACACACACACACACACAACACACACAACACACACACACACACACACACACAAAGGTGGGGGGGGAATGAGGCACCCATCACCCCTATGTACTGCCCGTACCTCAGACCAGCCACCCTGCACCCTGTTTCAATATATGTGAACGATCTTCCGGAGGGTATAGACTCATTCCTCTCAATGTTTGCTGATGATGCAAAAATTATGAGAAATCAAGACGGATGAAGATAGACAGAGACTACAGGATGACCTGGATAAACTGGAGGAATGGTCTAGAAAATGGCTGCTAAAGTTCAACTCGGAAAGTGTAAGGTGATGAAATTAGGAGAAGGGAGCAGGAGGCTGAACACAAGGTATCATTTGGGAGGGGGAATCCTACAAGAGTCAAATAGAGAGAAAGATCTGGGGGTTGATATCACACCGAACCTGTCCCCAGAAGCCCACATCAAAGAATATCATCAGCGGCATATGCTAGACTGGCCAACATAAGAACTGCCTTTAGAAATTTGTGTAAGGAATCTTTCAGAACCCTGTATACCACTTATGTAAGACAATCCTGGAGTATGCAGCTCCAGCCTGGAGTCCATACCTAGTTAAACACAAGACAAAGTTAGAGAAGATTCAGCGGTATGCCACCAGGCTCGTCCCGGAACTGAGAGGATTGAGCTACGAGGAAAGGCTAAAGGAGCTGAACCTCACATCCCTGGAAAACAGAAGAGTAAGGGGAGACATGATAACCACCTACAAAATTCTCAGGGGAATTGACAGGGCGGACAAAGAGAACTCTTCACCACGGGTGGGACACGAACAAGGGGACACAGGTGGAAACTTAGTACCCAGATGAGCCACAGAGACGTTAGAAAGAATTTTTTCAGTGTCAGAGTAGTTAATAAATGGAATGCATTAGGCAGTGATGTGGTGGAGGCTGACTCCATACACAGTTTCAAGTGTAGATATGATAGAGCCCAGTAGGCTCAGGAATCTGTACACCTGTTGATTGACAGTGAGAGGCGGGACCAAAGAGCCAAAGCTCAACCCCCGCAAGCACAATTAGGTGAGTACATTAGGTGAGTACACTAGAAACAACTTTATCAGTGTTAGACTACTTAGTAAATGGAATGCACTAGGAAGTGATGTGGTGGAGGCTGACTCCATACACAGTTTCAAGTGTAGATATGATAGAGCCCGATAGGCTCAGGAACCTGTACACAGTTGATTGACGGTTGAGAGGCGGGACCAAAGAGCCAGAGCTCACCCCCGCAAGCACAACTAGATGAGTACACACACACACACACACACACACACCACACACACACACACACACACACACACACACACACACACACACACACAACACACACACACACACACCGCGGGACCAAAGAGCCAAAGCTCAACCCCCGCAAGCACAACTAAGTAAATACCACACACACACACACACAACACACACACACACACACACACACACACACACACCGCGGGACCAAAGAGCCAAAGCCAACCCCCGCAAGCACAACTAAGTAAATACACACACACACACACACACACACACACACACACACACACACCACACACACACACACACACACACACACACACACACACACACACCACAACACACACACACACACAGGCACTCCACCACATCCAATAAAGAAAATGAGCCACAAGAACGACCGTGACACACAGATGACCAGAAATGTAGTGCTTCCCAGATGCAAGAACATGATATGTAATGGAACTGGAACCGAGGCCATGCGACACTGCCGAATAAATCAAACTAACTATTACAGCCACGAATGGACCCACAGACTTTACCAAAGAAACTACAGCACAGTGATAAAGCGGCTCTGTATCACCCATAGAAACACCTCTATCCCTACGCAGCAGTTTTTAAAAACATGTTCATAATAAAAGTAAAGACAAGACACAGAATGAAGCCAAGATTTTTAATCAAGATGAATTTCAACCACGGGGGAAGGAACACGTTCCTGCAGTGAATCTTATATACAGAAAGTAAGGCTGGTGGAAACCATAGAAACTAAGTCCTAATGCAATAGAGGAAACATGAAACAGAGGGAGTTCGACCACAAAATTCTATAGAGGCCGACTCGGCTCTATTCTTTGAGAGAACAGTCGACTCAAAAATCAAAATAAAAAAATCAAAACAGGGGACAGAGAGTGGGGGGAGGAAAATGATAAAACAGCATACCTGAAACAGGAGAAATAGACTTAAAAGAACCAACCCACACATAAAAGGAGCGAAAAGTGTCATATTCAGCGTTTCGGTCCATACTGGACCCCTTATCAAGACATGGTCACTGACGGACCGAAACGTAGCCACTTTTCTCACATGTGTATATGTGGTCTTCCTAATCTTCAGCCACTATTTTATTTTACAATTTCTGCAATGTGTAGACATGTCTGAAAGCCAAACTTAGAGAGACAGAACACGAGAGCTTGACCGAACAGGGAATGATGGACTATGTTAGCAAAAAGTGTTCAGAAATGAGGACATCATCATTCAAACTCTTTGGGACAAGAGTTGGAATGAATCTGCTCATTCCTAAATAGTGCATTAAAGCAAAGTAGATAAACATAAAAACACGAAGAGGAACAGAGAGAGATAGATAACAAACAAGATACCAAAATAAATGCAAACAAAAAAATTACAAAGAAAGACTTCTGTGACACATACAAAAGATGTGGGCATAGCAACCTGTATTTAAGCAAGAAAAGAATGTCCATGATATACTCGCCATCTCAAAGTGGTTCAGACATTACTTGTCATTCCAAAGTGGTCAGACCAACCTACTCGCCATCCCAAAGTAGTTAGACCACTGCCAACCACATTCAACACTTAATGAACCTCGAACCCAAGCCATTTGGTCAAAGATTCCGAGGTCGCTGGGGTGAAGTAAAGATCACTGCCGGTAGATGGCGTCTGAGCAAGTGAAAACTTAAAAAAAAAACGTTAGCCAGCCAAGATGAACGTTGACGCAGTTTGCAGGGATGGTACAACGAACATAAACGAGCGAACGAGCGAAGATACGATTAATCACGTGATGCTGCTCGCATGTCTCGTTCATAATCCTTATTACAGAGATTGAAAGATTAAACAATACGACAAACAAAGGCCAAATACAATATCTAAAAAGACCTAAATACAACTACAAGCCAAATACAACAGTCTATAAAGAGTTAAATACAATTAAAAGCCAATACAACATCTATAAAGATAAAAATCAACTAAAAGTCAAATACAACATCTATAAAGAGTTAAATACAACTAAAAGCCAATACAACATCTAAAAAGACCTAAATACAACTAAAAGCCAAATACAACTAAAGCCAAATACAACATCTAAAAAGACCTAAATACAACTAAAAGCCAAATACAACATCAAAAAGACCTAATACAACTAAAAGCCAAATACAACATCTAAAAAAAGACCTAAATACAACTAAAAGCCAAATAAAGCTAAAAGCAAATACAACATCTAAAAAGACCTAAATACAACTAAAAGCCAATACAACTAAAAGCCAAATACAATTAAAAGCCAAATAACAACTAAAAGCCAAATACAACATCTAAAAAGACCTAAATACAACTAAAAGCCAAATACAACATCTAAAAAGACCTAAATACAACTAAAAGCCAAATACAACATCTAAAAAGACCTAAATACAACTAAAAGTCAAATACAACATTCAACTCAAACAATAGACAAAACGATATAAGTAAAAATTGCACAGTGGGAACTGTTTACCTAACCATGACACTTTTTGTATATATATATATAACTTTTAGTGTTTTAATTGTCCAACTTTCATTTCATATAAACTTTTTCATTGATTTTCTTTGAGGACCGTACGAACATAGACCGTATCTGGCTCAGCAATATAGACCGTATCTGGCTCAGCAATATAGACCGTATCTGGCTCAGCAATATAGACCGTATCTGGCTCAGCAATATAGACCGTATCTGGCTCAGCAACATAGACCGTATCTGGCTCAGCAATATAGACCGTATCTGGCTCAGCAATATAGACCGTATCTGGCTCAGCAATATAGACCGTATCTGGCTCAGCAATATAGACCGTATCTGGCTCAGCAATATAGACCGTATCTGCTCAGCAATATAGACCGTATCTGGCTCAGCAACATAGACCGTATCTGGCTCAGCAATATAGACCGTATCTGGCTCAGCAATATCGACCTAATTTCAGGCCTTAACAGGCCTTAGTTTCTTTGCTACAAAAAAGTTGGATTATAAAGCGGCCATATAACAAATACAATGTTCTACCATGTATACATACAATGAAGCATAACCAATGTATACAATGCAATATACCCAATGCACGCATTTTGTATACATATTATTCTGTAACTGTTACTATGTTACTGAATAAACTTTTGATGGAAAGCTTCGCGAGTTTCTGCTGATTATCGAATGTTTGCGAGTAGACAAAATCACTGTTAACTGTTTAGGAACTGGACAGAATCACTGTTAACTGTTAGCGAGAACCACTGCGAACAGCTTTGCGATGAGGCAGTAATGCTANAGCTTTTGGGTCTGTCAACGCCCACACACACACACTTAGACGTCCACACACACACTTAGACGTCCACACACACACTTAGACGTCCACACACACACTTAGACGTCCACACACACACTTAGACGTCCACACACACACTTAGACGTCCACACACACACTTAGACGTCCACACACACACTTAGACGTCCACACACACACTTAGACGTCCACACACACACTTAGACGTCCACACACACACTTAGACGTCCACACACACACTTAGACGTCCACATACACACTTAGACGTCCACATACACACTTAAACGTCCACACACACACACTTAGACGTTCACACACACACACTTAGACGTCCACACACACACTTAGACGTCCACAAACACACACTTAGACGTCCACACACACACTTAGACGTCCACACACACACTTAGACGTCCACACACACGCCCACACACTCACACGCCCACACACTCACACGCCCACACACTCACACGTCCACACACTCACACGTCCACACACTCACACGTCCACACACTCGGATTCGTAAACATACTCCACCCTACACACTCACCCAAAACAACCCGGACACACCGCCACAAGCCACAGAGACACTCCTAAGCCAAGCAACGACTCATGGAGCCCAATTGAAGGGTATATCACTCCTCGCATTCCCTCGCTAGTACGACTCAAGCTGGTCGTCAGCCGGCATCGCTGCCTCCTACAACAAGATCCAACTCTCTTACCAAGTTCTGCTCTTTCGTTGCCTTTCAGAGCTCTATTTTCATGTGCCCCGTATTTCTAATCGCGTAATCTTCAGAGAGATTTCATCAGTGCAGCCTTGATCTACCTTTCATGCCCTTTAACGGAAGCATAAGTAGCGAACACAAGTTGCAGCATAATAATGCAACACTGCACAGGAATGCAATGGTAATTGACATCATTCTGTTCAACGTGTTCCTTGCCCAACCCCCAGTAATAATAACCATAGCCATTTTGCCCCCAACAACTGTGCTCTTTGCCCTCCCCCAAGCCCCCTGCCCCACACCCCTGCCCCACACCCCTGCCCCATGCCCCACCCCCCCACCCCCCAGCCCTATACCCCCCCCCTCACGATCCACACAACATAACAGAAGGCGTGATGGAATATCCCTCCATAAAATGCATCTTTGGGAAGAATATCCTCAATTAGCAACAAGAATCTTGACTAAAGTCTTCCTCTTTCCCCTACCCCTTCCCTTACCCTCCTCCTCCCTTACCCTCCTCCTCCCTTACCATCCCACCTACTCCTCCTCCTCTTCCCTTACCCTCCTCCTCCCCATCCCTCCCCCCTTCCTCTCTTCCCCATTTACCCTCCCTCGAGGATCGACGTTTAACACAAAAGAGAGAAAAGATTTCGCTTCAATGAGAAGAAAGCCTTTGGTCCCGGGGCTTAGGAGTGTACTGGGGGAAAGTAGTAGAATTTTTGTTTACAGTTCAAACGCAGAAAATTTCTGCAGAAATGCAGGAAAAAGATAAAGAAAGTTTCAGTTAGGATAGGACGACATGGAGGGTAAACTAGACTGGATGTGGACGAATGAGTGGATAGAAGGGAAGGATAGGAGGGAGAGGTGGGGGGTGTGGGGGATAGGAGTGAAGTGTTAATGGGGGGAAAGCGCCAAGCCATTATGACTGTGTGGCACTGGAAAGGGGCGAAGGACGTTTATTTTTTTTATAAGTAAAGATGGAAGAGAAGTCCAGCTGAAGGAACAGGTTTAGGAATGGGAAATATAGCATGAGTAATGATAGCAGGCGGGCTGTCCGCCTTGCTGACACCATGTTATGATAACAGGCGGACTGTTGCTACGGACTGCTTCCTGGAGATGTGTAACAAAAAGGAGGCCTAGTCGAGGACCGGGCCTCGAGGACGCTAAGCCCCGAAATCATGTCAAGATAACCAGTGGTACTGGAGGGAATTCGAGATGCGGTCGAACTAGAGCCTTGTGTAAGTGTAGCTGTGGGTTCGTGCTCAGGCTTAGGAATCTATCTTGAGGTTATCTTGAGGTTATCTTGAGATGATTTCGGGGCTTTTGTGTCCCCGCGGCCCGGTCCTCGACCAGGCCTCCACCCCCAGGAAGCAGCCCGTGACAGCTGACCAACACCCAGGTACCTATTTTACTGCTAGGTAACAGGGGCATAGGGTGAAAGAAACTCTGCCCATTGTTTCTCGCCGGCGCCCGGGATCGAACCCAGGACCACAGGATCACAAGCCCAGTGTGCTGTCAGCTCGGCCGACCGGCTCCTACAGTTCTTCACAGTTTTTCTATGTTTTTGCTTTGTTTGTTCCTTTCTGTACGGGAATGTTGATTCTTGTTCTATTAACCGTGAGTCCTAGTATTCTGGCCACATCCTAACGTTGTCAATGATAATGGGCTCAATATTTGCAACTTTTGTCTCTTGGTACCTATTTTCCATTGCTTTTCAAAGTTGTTTTTTAATTCAATTGCTGCCTTGGCCTTGTTGAAAGTAACAGTCTTGGCTGGTGGATTATTTCAATGACATGTTGACCAGACCACACACTAGAAGGTGAAGGGACGACGACGTTTCGGTCCGTCCTGGATCATTCTCAAGTCACAATCGATTTGAGAATGGTCCAGGACGGACCGAAACGTCGTCGTCCCTTCACCTTCTAGTGTGTGGTCTGGTCAACATACTTTAGCCACGTTATTGTGACTCATCGCCTGCATTTCAATGACATCTTCAGAGTATGTTATGTATTCTCCATGTTGGTGAGAGGAGAGGTCTGCAGTATATATGTTGAACAGTGTGGCACTTTTCAGTTCAATTTTGACACCCAAATTGCTGCCGATACTGAGCTCAGCTGTTCTGTGACCTTCAAAGGTACAGATCGTAGCAGCGAGCCTCTGCTTAAGCCCTAGTTCTGCTATATTGTATTTTACGGTTGTATGCCATAATTTGTCGAAAGCTTTCGATACATCATTGAGCACTCTATTACATTGTTATTTTTTTGTCATGCTCACAGATGCATGACGGCTACAGCTACAGCTGTATGTCCTCTTCTGTGGCCTCTAAACTCATGTTGTCTGGTGGTTTTGTACTTTTGGTATTTTTCTAGCAAGTCTATTGGTATTTATTGTTTCGAATATTTTGCTTGGTACCTCGAGAAGAAACACTAGTTTGTAAATGGGTTAAGGTAGTTCTCCCGGCTTTGGAGTTAATGTGGGTGCCATTTTTGTTTTAAGTAAGTGAGGAAAAGTCAAGACGCAAGAGCTGCATTTAATATTTGTCAATATTGATGAATTAAGGTCACTGGGAGGTTTGTCAATACTAATTTGTTTGTCAAAAGCATTTTGACAAACATGATAATGTTTGTCATGCTTTTCCCTTACATATTTATATGTACCAAACAAATATAAGACTCTTGTATTTTGCTAATACCTGGTGCATTGTTCTTTAAACCTCTGACTGTTCTTTGAACCTTTGAATTTTGAATTTCTGCAATGGTTATTTGATTCATAAGGTGGCAGCCATTGCTAATGTTGTTAATGTCTATTGTTTGAGCTGCAAGTGATGATGCAGCTTTGTTATTGACTAATTATGTAACTACTCTTCATGTGCTGTAACAGGAGTTGACAGTTTCCTCACGTTTTATTCTGAATTAATTGCTCCAGTACTTCCTATATATATATATATATATATATATATATATATATATATATATATATATATATATATATATATATATATATATATATATGCATCTATATATATATATTATATATATATATGCATATATATATATATAAACATCTTCAGAATACATCTTCACTCCTTCTGAAGATGTATTAATATACGAAAGTACTTAAGGAAATTCCTGTTTCATATTTCCTCCGTGGTCTGACATTGTCACATTTTTAATCACGTGTTTATTTTCGTGATACACACACACACACACACGCACACACACACACACATATATATATATATATATATATATATATATATATATATATATATATATATATATATATATATATATATATTGAGAGAAACATAAAGACTGCCAGCTATTGCAGTTTATTAAGGAAGCAATGGAAACAATTACCATAAAAATAAGTGGTGTTTTAAACCAGATATTGATTTCTGTCGACTAGAGACGAACTTGACAATTTAAATACAGAAAATTAGATAAACTAAAAATAAATTTTAAATAATTTACTTAATAAAGATAAGAAATAAAGCCAAACAAGTCCCTAAGCACCACACAACTATTTTCCAGCGTCGCACAAAAATGCAAAACAGAGCTAATGCAAATCCTTGTGAAGTGTGTTCAATAAGTCAAAAACTTATGACTTAAATAAGTCAAAAAACTTATGACTTAAATAAGTCAAAAAATGACTTATGACTCAATAAGTCAAAAAACTTATGACACTATTCCAAAAAAATGAGAAGATCTTAGAACCTTTATATCGCTCGATTAATCGTCAAATGTGGAGAAAATTAATTGAAGAGATAATCGCAAATGCCATTCATACTGAGATTAAATAAAAAATGATTAATATTCTTACAACATGGCATTATGAGAGTGAATTATGTTAGTAAATTTACTCAATATTTTTGTCTAAACATTTGAATTAATGTTCAAGCAGTTACTGATCCACGTGAAGGGGGGGAAGGGGGTGTTAAGGTCTTGAAAATAGTGTTGATCTCTTGATACTCGTGATATTGAGACCAACACGAGTACTTGAGTACTCACAGACCGTCATGAGTGGTTGAGTACTCACAGACTATGATTGGTTGAGTACTCACAGACAGTCATGAGTGCTTGAATACTCACAGACTATGAGTGGTTGAGTACTCACAGACCGTCATGAGTGGTTGAGTACTCACAGACAGTCATGAGTGGTTGAGTACTCACAGACTATGATTGGTTGAGTACTCACAGACAGTCATGAGTGCTTGAATACTCACAGACTATGAGTGGTTGAGTACTCACAGACCGTCATGAGTGGTTGAGTACTCACAGACCGTCATGAGTGGTTGAGTACTCACAGACTATGATTGGTTGAGTACTCACAGACAGTCATGAGTGCTTGAATACTCACAGACTATGAGTGGTTGAGTACTCACAGACCGTCATGAGTGGTTGAGTACTCACAGACCGTCATGAGTACTTGAGTACTCACAGACCGTCATGAGTACTTGAGTACTCACAGACAGTCATGAGTGGTTGAGTACTCACAGAAGACTCATAAGAGCTGGGATACGACGTCGTTGCATCCCATAACTCCTTCGCGTTTTGCCAACTATGTCTAAAATCCTCAAATCTTTAAATTCTTTCTATTGCTTCCCAGTCTTCCTGGCCACGACCCGACAATTTCCTTTATAGACGTCGTCCCCCATTCCCGGTCCACCTTCATTACAAAGCGAAAGCATTTTGGCAGCAGTTAAAGCTCTCGTTACGATGTCCCCACTCTGTACTAGGCCCCCTGGTCGTAGTTATTCTTTTTTCTCTCTCTCTCTCTCTCTCTCTCTCTCTCTCTCTCTCTCTCTCTCTCTCTCTCTCTCTCTTTCGTGACTGCTTTTCTTAAGTTTCATTTCCTTACCTATGTTTCATCTTTATTTGTTTGTGGGGCACGAGTGAAATCGAATTTTTATCTTTGATCTTTCTCGTTTTTTTTCGTGTGCTTCATCGTTCGTTAAATTCGTGTATCTTGACATTTTATCTGACCTGCCTGTCTGCTTGCCTGCCTGTCTGTCTGCCTGGCTGCCTGTCTGCCTTCCTGCCTGGCTGCCTGTCTGCCTTCCTGCCTGGCTGCCTGCCTGTCTGTACTGACGCTTCAGCAAGTGCTTGTGTTCGAAACAAGTAACAAAATTAGTGACAGCTGCTACCAAGGATGTCACTATAAATAATTCGAACGTTGACATAAGAGCGAACAAACTAATATGGAACAATTAAATAGTACGAACCCCAAAAAAGTAGTCTGAGGAAAGACAGGAATTTGTGATAATCAACTGCGTCAATCAACTTTTGCAACAGATGCCATTGCATACAAGATACATCTCAGGGTAATTGAGTAATTAAACACGCGAGTGCTTCATTAGTAGAGAGAGCGTTGTCCAATGATCTATGTGTCAACTAATGCAACTCATTGCAACCTGTGCAAATGAATAGGCAACAAGGAAGACGTTCATAATGAATTATTAAAGATCTTTGCGCTAACTATTGCAAACTTCCTTTAATAATTATTAATTAATAGAAATTATTAATTATTAATTATTATTATTATTATTAATAATATAATATTAATATTATATTAATATTATTATATATTAATATAATATTAATATTAATATAATATTAATATTAATATTAATAATATAATAATTATTAATAATTAATTATTAATTATTAATTAATAGTAATTATAAGCAAACATTAGTCTTGTGTCTATACTCTAAAGGCTGGTCGAATTGTGAGTCATAATAGATGCATAATAATAATTTATAATTAAATCGTAATTGATACTTTGTGAAGTATGTAACTCTGTTATGTTTGTACGTGATGCAGAGGCTGCTACAAGATGCTTCATCTCATGAATTATGAATACAACAAAGTAATGTTTTAAGAAGGGGTTGGGTGCATATAACTCAATTTCGAGGCCATGGGAGCCATGACAAGGACATCCCGGGTATCCAGTGACCCATGACTGAGTGGGAGTCACGAAGAGCGGAAAGATTCTGATTCTCCTCTCGATTCAGATGACTTTGATACTGTCGAATGAGTTAATTAGCCAGTTTAAATGCATCACATAAGATATAATTTTTCCGTCTGTTGATGTACAGACACTCCGGTTGGTCCTTTGCATGGGTAGCTATGTTTTACAAAGTGAGTTGGAGGGGTTTGAATAGGGGAACAAAGAGGGCGAAGAGGGGAAAATGGGAACTAAGAGTGGGGGGGAAAGAGGGGAAGGTTGTGGGATGAGGGAAAGAGGACAGGACTTGTGGTGTGGGTGACATGGTGTCTGGCCCAAATTACAGATAAGAAGGAGTAGTTTGAGATCAAAGTTGGGCATGAGGCAGGTATAGCACGTGTGTGTGTGTGTGTGTGTGTGTGTGTGTGTGTGTGTGTGTGTGTGTGTGTGTGTGTGTGTGTCTACTCACCTACTTATGCCTGCAGGATCGAGCATTGACTCTTGGAACCCGGCTTTCGAGCCATAGGTTGTTTACAGCGATGACTCCGGTCTTGTGTGTGTGTGTGTGTGTGTGAGAGAGAGAGAGAGCGAGCGTGCGTTTGCGCACGTATTTGCGTGCTGGGTCGTCCCGGTGAGCGAATCGACCCATGCACCACCCAGGTTGACCTGGCATCATTCAACCGAAAAGCTAATCCCAGAAAATTACGAGAACACAATAAATGGAAATATTAAAAAGGCATCCCAAAATGTCATCACATCTCTTGTCTGTCTGTCTCTGGATGTATCAGCGGGCACAGGAAGGGATTAGAGAAGGGGATGTGTCGTCATCGACATATATTACAAGCTATATCAAGCAAACTATGAGGTTATTACTCTAAAAATTGTATGGATATTAATACATAATGTTTTTACAATACAGTAAGTCGAGTTAATTATATTTGAAAATTCGTCGTGGGGGTCGATTAAAAAATATTGTCAGTGGCACTCGTTGTACTGATGCGAACTACTATCCATCCATGTTGGGTACGTACCCAACACTAATTACTGTTAAAAAGTGGGTGAGGGTGGTCCTTAGCATCTTGCTTCCAATATTAGAGAGAGACAGACATCGTAATTTATTGACATTGATTTAAATTCATTCATTTATAATATTATTTAATTCCCAACTTTTTCATTTATTAAAGTTATTCATTTCCTCACACAACACAGTTTTCAAAATAATGCCACCCCCTTCTTCCCCAACAATACCTCCCTCTCCTTTCCCAAGAATAATACCTTCACCCCTCTCTCCCAGAATATTACCCTTCCACGCTCCTCAAGAATAATATCCTCCCCCTTCCCCCTAGAGAATAATATCACCATGGCCTCTTCAAATAAATATTATCATCCTCTTCAATAATACCCTCACTTCCTCCCCTCCCTCCCAAAGAATATTACTCCCCCCCCTCAAGAATATTACTCTCCCCTCCCTCTTCCCCCTCTCCGTCTCTCAGCTGCTGAGAGAGAAATCCTAGCCAAGTGGCAATCGAAGAGTCTACAGAAAAATAGTGCTATGCCACAGGATTAGTCAGGCTTAATTATTGCACGCAATTAGGGTCTAGGAACGGAACGAGGGGAGGAGGGGAGCGGGGAAATTATTGGTGCTCACAATCACGGAATTATCGATTAGAAGCTAACATTATTTTAGTGCTTATAACTATTGTTATCAGCCGTGACGTCACTGATGTCAGTATAACATATAACGAATCATCAGGCCTGATCCGGCCTGAAACTATAACGAATCTTTGTAAGGATAGGATAGGATAGGTTAGGAGAGGTTTGCTTGAGTTAGGCTAAGTGCGTTTACGGAGTAGCTATGAAGTTGGTTACATATATTTTTCTCAGGTTAGAGACCCTCTTGTCTCTTATAGATCTTATAGATGTAAATGTTAATATTTTAGGCCAAGCGTTAGTCCTCACGAAAAAGGCCTCCACATTTTTTTTATTAGGCTAGAGAGAGAGGTTTGACCTACAGCCAAGTTCTGGAACCGGTAAGGTTATTCAGAGCATCTTTCCCAATCACTCCTCTCTTTCTGTCCGCCTTTCTTCCCCGTCTTCCCTTCTCCTTCCCTCTCTTATCATTCCCATCCCCCTTCTCTCTCTAAGAGGGCTGTAGATGCCGATACTTTAACGGCACTGGAGATAATCCCAACTGGCCTATGACACTCCCATACCCCCCATATGTCATCATATATATATATATATATATATATATATATATATATATATATATATATATATATATATATATATATATATATATATATATGAGAACAAGCCTGAATGGTCCCCAGGACTATATGCAACTGAAAACTCAGTGGCATATAGCAACGGATATATATATATATATATATATATATATATATATATATATATATATATATATATATATATATATATATATATATATAATGTGTGTTTGTGTCATTCAATCTCCCGAGCACACAGCAGACTGGGTGCCAACCATCATTCACGGACAAACAAGGCAGTTGGACAATAATTACAACCAAACACACACTGTGTTTGTTGAAACTGAAGTACTCGCCGGATACAACACTATATCCCCCCCCCTCCCTCCGGTTCATATCCTGGTTCACATCCTCGGTTCACCTCTCTGGTTCACATCGTGCACGCCATCAACATATGTCAACTGCAGGGTGCACTAAATTGGGTAATTTAAAAGGCTCATGTGTTTTAGAAGATATATACTACATCAGTGAGGTTTTGATCATTTTCATAAAGCATTTATTGGGATACATTGCGGACAACGTTGTTGTTGTTTAAGATTCGCTACTTGGAACAAAAAGTTCGAAGTAGAACGGGCTATGGTGAGCCCGTAGTGGACTTTGTGGACAACGTAGGCGAAGCATATTAATCGTTCACAATCAAATATTTTACGCTTGGGATTTATTTGTCCTCTTTGTTGATGTCTAAATATATTTTTTATCTATTTATTTTTTATTTACATGCAAGTAGCACGGGCTATGGTGAGCCTGTAGTGGACTTACCTGGCACAGGAGCGGGGCTGTAACTTAGATTTACTGTGATGATGATTAATGAAGATTAAGCCACCCAAGAGGTGGCACGGGCATGAATAGCCCGTAAGTGGTGGCCCTTTTGAGCCATTACCAGTATCAATAGATGATACTGGAGATCTGTGGAGGTGCGACTGCACCCTGCGTGACGGGAGATGTCTCCCGTGGATTTACATTTCAGTGGGTGTGGATATATAGGCAGGAAAGAGATGGGATGAGGTGAGGTTTAATGTCTTTAATGAGTTATTAATAAGGTATTTGTGAGATAAATGTGTATCGTTGATCCTAATCAAATTGCCCCTTAACTGATTAATTAAAAATAGATCTAAATTATAGAAACCACTGCTAATATTCAAATGACATGATTTTGTAATCTGTATTAAAGTTGATTCAACAATGTTCCTATTGAAAATGATTTTTACAATTCGTTATTGAAGAAGCCCTCTCCCAATCTCATGCTAATAAAACCTGCGAACGCCTGCAATATACATGCATTGCAGCATTGCATAATCCGATCACACTGACTATCTTTACCGTTAACTAAACTAAAAACTAAAGCAAAAAGTTCATTAATATTGCCTTGTATGTAAATCTTACATGACCAACACAGGTAGGAACATAGAGATCTCTCCACCAGTCATACTGGTTTGGGATATGTATCCCGTATTGAGCGAGATATTCAGCTATCAATTCGTATAATGTATAGTTAAAACAACAGCTATCGTAGTGATAGGTATGATGGCAGTTATCGTAAATTGCTGGCAATGTAGTTGGTCAGAAATTACGTCTTCAAAGAGCACCATAGAGGCTTTTACTCGCTCTTCAGCTTGTTCACAAATATCCATAAAAAGATTTGCAAATATCAATCAAATTGGTTTGCAAATATGCATCTAACTGGATCATAAATCTACTTTCAACTGGTTTAAGAATACCCACCCAATTGTATACTAAATGCCCATTCAAATAATTTACAAAATTCATCAAATTGGTTTCCGAACATCCATCCAGATGAGAGGAGAAGAGAGATGTGTCGTGAGGAGAATAAAGCATCCTAACTCACCAGACCTGTCATGGAAACCAGAGATCTCAAAAACCCAGCTAATTACAGCCGTCTTGCCTTTGACGGTGCTGAATATACTCTCAGAATTAGTCAAATATACACACACCAAATCCTCCAGTATTACTTAACATATCCCCGGTATATCATATTATTATGAGGCATGCAAGGGGAGGGGATATATTATGAACAGTATACTCACAAAAATATTGGTTCTCGTTAATTAGAACTGTGTTTTAACATACAAAACCGGATATTTATATATATAATATATATAAATCCCGTCCTTTCATTAATCCTACCATGTGAGAGTCCCTACGGTGATCAAAGGCCCGTCGCTTACACGCAAAAACTGCCCATAAGTTTTATATCAAAGAAAACGTCAATACGAAGAACAAATGGAGCCCAGACTTTAACTAAGAGGACACGACAGGCAGTTGGAGTCGGAGTCAGGCGAGAAAAATGTTGAACAAATCCACAAGGGCCGTGACGAGGATTCGAACTTACGTTCTAGAGCATCCCAGACGCTGCCTTAATCGACTGAGCTACGACATGGTCAAAAGAATTGAAACCAGAAGTTCTACTGAACTTACTTGGATCATGCAGCCTCTCCGAGACACAAATCAGGGTTTTACACAATTCCTCGTCACGGCCCTTGTGATTTGTTTATTTGATGCATAGCACTATTGTGATTCCTGGGTGTAGTGAGAAAAATGTTCTTTTGTTAAGTTTTGGTTGATTTCCCCTCAGGAAATCGTACCTGGTTTAGAGTTCGTACCTGCTGGATCGAGCTGTTAGCTCTTGGGCCCCGCCTTTCTAACCGTCGGTTTTAATGTATTGATTCTCCATCACATTTTCTTCTATTATATCACTATATATTTATCTTTCTCTCACACACACACATTCCCATGATGCTTGCACCTCGTAGCAGCAGTCTAACTCCCAGGTACTTATTTAATGCTGGGTGAACAGGCACATCAGTTAAAAGATGTGCCTGTTTTCTGCCCATTTGTTTCTCTCATACATTTTATAACTTGTATAGCATCTAAGGATATATAATTATTCTCAAAATATCAAGTACGATAAGCTGTATAGCACGAAACATATATATCATTTTTCACTCCCTTGAACCATCGGGGCCTCGAACCACAGACCACAAAAGCCCGCATTTGAATATCTAAAACCAAACTTCGAACTCACGAGATTTCGTGTGAGATCGAATAGCGTGCAATACTCTGAAATTTCGGCGCTCATAACCTCTCTAATATATGTAAACAAAGATTGAAAAAAAGATGTAGAGGTTTCGTAAGTACTTGCGTAGCTGCTTGACGAGTCCAGGTCCAGAGCACAACCTCACTCAATATGTACTCGCTTGGTGCCTGTGAGTCCAAGTGGTGTGGACTCTTGGACTCACAGGTTCAAAAAATAACGCAGTAGTGAAATCCAAGTTCCGTCTGAATTGATGTAACAATTTGTTACTTCTGATTATTTTTAATATATCTTTGAATCTTTACGAGATTTCCNTTAATATGCTTGATGAAACTTAGTGAGAACGACTTTATTTTATTTGACGAGATTGGAATGATGAATATGCAATTTCTTACAAAAAAGGGGGGGGGGGACATGAGGCTAGACCACCCATCACACTATGTACTGCCCGTACCTCAGACCAGCCACCTGCACAAGTTTCGTGAGGCTTGACCCGAGGGTTTGGCTGCCTATATATATATATATATATATATAATATATATTATATATATATATATATCATATATATATATGTATATGTATAATATATATATACATATTAGTATATATATATATCTATATATATAATATATATATATATATATATATATATATGTGAGAAAGCTGCATAAACGCGCAAGCCATATATCACTAAGAACTCTTGACCCGGCCAGGATTCGAACCCATGCCGTCCAGGATCACCCCTAAACGTACACAGTACCGTGACCACCGCACCAATGATCGTCTAAAGACGATCATTGGTGCGGTAATTTTCCACTTTATTTTCCATACTACCATGGGTATTTTCATTCACCATCATCATACTATGATGATGGTGAATGAAAATACTCAATATATGTGTAAGTGTATTAAAAACCAAATTTTCGGAAGTAACCTTTCTGAAGCAGAACATTGTATACACCATCTTAAGAAAGGTCATATCTGAAAATTTGCTTTTCAATACACTATACATAAATACAGTGTTTCTCCTTCACTCAAGCACGGCGGTACAGTAGTAAGTGTCTCCATTAATTTATATATTTGGAACATGAGCAGCATGATCAAAATGCTGCTCATGTCACAGTCATCATCACCCTTCACACACACACACACACACACCTAGTGCTTCTTCCCTACTCTTGACGGCATAGCAATCAATATACTCAAGAGAGGCCGAGTGGACCACTGTGCTGCAGTGGTGGCCACGCTACTGCCACCAGAGCCGCTGAGTGAGGGAGGGAGAGTACATGAGAAGCACACGCACACACACACAAACAAACACCCACACACACACACACACCAACACAACACACACACACACACACACACACACACACACACACACACACAAAGGTGGGGGGGGAATGAGGCACCCATCACCCTATGTACTGCCCGTACCTCAGACCAGCCACCTGCACCCTGTTTCTATATATGTGAACGATCTTCCGGAGGGTATAGACTCATTCCTCTCAATGTTTGCTGATGATGCAAAAATTATGAGAAGAATCAAGACGGATGAAGATAGACAGAGACTACAGGATGACCTGGATAAACTGGAGGAATGGTCTAGAAAATGGCTGCTAAAGTTCAACTCGGAAAGTGTAAGTGTGATGAAATTAGGAGAAGGGAGCAGGAGGCTGAACACAAGGTATCATTGGGAGGGGAAATCCTACAAGAGTCAAATAGAGAGAAAGATCTGGGGGTTGATATCACACCGAACCTGTCCCCAGAAGCCCACATCAAAAGAATATCATCAGCGGCATATGCTAGACTGGCCAACATAAGAACTGCCTTTAGAAATTTGTGTAAGGAATCTTTCAGAACCCTGTATACCACTTATGTAAGACCAATCCTGGAGTATGCAGCTCCAGCCTGGAGTCCATACCTAGTTAAACACAAGACAAAGTTAGAGAAGATTCAGCGGTATGCCACCAGGCTCGTCCCGGAACTGAGAGGATTGAGCTACGAGGAAAGGCTAAAGGAGCTGAACCTCACATCCCTGGAAAACAGAAGAGTAAGGGGAGACATGATAACCACCTACAAAATTCTCAGGGGAATTGACAGGGCGGACAAAGAGAAACTCTTCACCACGGGTGGGACACGAACAAGGGGACACAGGTGGAAACTTAGTACCCAGATGAGCCACAGAGACGTTAGAAAGAATTTTTTCAGTGTCAGAGTAGTTAATAAATGGAATGCATTAGGCAGTGATGTGGTGGAGGCTGACTCCATACACAGTTTCAAGTGTAGATATGATAGAGCCCAGTAGGCTCAGGAATCTGTACACCTGTTGATTGACAGTTGAGGCGGGACCAAAGAGCCAAAGCTCAACCCCCGCAAGCACAATTAGGTGAGTACAATTAGGTGAGTACACTAGAAACAACTTTATCAGTGTTAGACTACTTAGTAAATGGAATGCACTAGGAAGTGATGTGGTGGAGGCTGACTCCATACACAGTTTCAAGTGTAGATATGATAGAGCCCGATAGGCTCAGGAACCTGTACACCAGTTGATTGACGGTTGAGAGGCGGGACCAAAGAGCCAGAGCTCAACCCCCGCAAGCACAACTAGATGAGTACACACACACACCACACACACAACACAACACACACACACACCACACACACACACACACACACACAACACACACACACACACACCGCGGGACCAAAGAGCCAAAGCTCAACCCCCGCAAGCACAACTAAGTAAATACACACACACACACACACACACACACACACACACACACACACACACCACACACACACCGCGGGACCAAAGAGCCAAAGCTCAACCCCCGCAAGCACAACTAAGTAAATACACACACACACACACACACACACACACACACACACACACACACAACACACACACACACACACACACACACACACACACACCACCAACACACCACACACACAGGCAACTCCACCACATCCAATAAAGAAAATGAGCCACAAGAACGACCTGTGACACACAGATGACCAGAAATGTAGTGCTTCCCAGATGCAAGAACATGATATGTAATGGAACTGGAACCGAGGCCATGCGACACTGCCGAATAAATCAAACTAACTATTACAGCCACGAATGGACCCACAGACTTTACCAAGAAACTACAGCACAGTGATAAAGCGGCTCTGTATCACCCATAGAAAACACCTCTATCCCTACGCAGCAGTTTTAAAAACATGTTCATAATAAACAGTAAAGACAAGACACAGAATGAAGCCAAGATTTTTAATCAAGATGAATTTCAACCACGGGGGAAGGAACACGTTCCTGCAGTGAATCTTATATACAGAAAGTAAGGCTGGTGGAAACCATAGAAACTAAGTCACTAATGCAAAGAGGAAACATGAAACAAGAGGGAGTTCGACCACAAAATTCTATAGAGGCCGACTCGGCTATTCTTTGAGAGAACAGTCGACTCAAAAATCAAATAAAAAAATCAAAACAGGGGACAGAGAGTGGGGGGAGGAAAATGATAAAACAGCATACTGAAACAGGAGAAATAGACTTAAAGAACCAACCCACACATAAAAAAGGAGAAAAGTGTCATATTCAGCGTTTCGGTCCATACTGGACCCCTTATCAAGACATGGTCACTGACGGACCGAAACGTAGCCACTTTTCTCACATGTGTATATGTGGTCTTCCTAATCTTCAGCCACGTTATTTTAACAATTTCTGCAATGTGTAGACATGTCTGAAAGCCAAACTTAGAGAGACAGAACACGAGAGCTTGACCGAACAGGGAATGATGGACTATGTTAGCAAAAGTGTTCAGAAATGAGGACATCATCATTCAAACTCTTTGGGACAAGAGTTGGAATGAATCTGCTCTCCTAAATAGTGCATTAAAGCAAAGTAGATAAACATAAAAACACGAAGAGGAACAGAGAGAGATAGATAACAAACAAGATAACCAAAATAAATGCAAACAAAAAAATTACAAAGAAAGACTTCTGTGACACATACAAAAGATGTGGTGGCGCACCACCGTTTTTAAGCAAAGAAAAGAATGTCAATGATATACTCGCCATCTCAAAGTGGTTCAGACCATTACTTGTCATTCCAAAGTGGTCAGACCAACTACTCGCCATCCCAAAGTAGTTAGACCACTGCCAACCACATTCAACACTTAATGAACCTCGAACCAAGCCATTTGGTCAAAGATTCCGAGGTCGCTGGGGTGAAGTAAAGATCACTGCCGGTAGATGGCGTCTGAGCAAGTGAAAACTTAAAAAAAAAACGTTAGCCAGCCAAGATGAACGTTGACGCAGTTTGCAGGGATGGTACAACGAACATAAACGAGCGAACGAGCGAAGATACGATTAATCACGTGATGCTGCTCGCATGTCTCGTTCATAATCCTTATTACAGAGATTGAAAGATTAAACAATACGACAACAAAGGCCAAATACAATATCTAAAAAGACCTAAATACAACTACAAGCCAAATACAACAGTCTATAAAGAGTTAAATACAATTAAAAGCAAATACAACATCTATAAAGAGTAAAAATCAACTAAAAGTCAAATACAACATCTATAAAGAGTTAAATACAACTAAAAGCCAAATACAACATCTAAAAAGACCTAAATACAACTAAAAGCCAAATACAACTAAAGCCAAATACAACATCTAAAAAGACCTAAATACAACTAAAAGCCAAATACAACATCTAAAAAGACCTAAATACAACTAAAAGCCAAATACAACATCTAAAAGACCTAAATACAACTAAAAGCCAAATAAAGCTAAAAGCAAATACAACATCTAAAAAGACCTAAATACAACTAAAAGCCAATACAACTAAAAGCCAAATACAATTAAAAGCCAAATACAACTAAAAGCCAAATACAACATCTAAAAAGACCTAAATACAACTAAAAGCCAAATACAACATCTAAAAAGACCTAAATACAACTAAAAGCCAAATACAACATCTAAAAGACCTAAATACAACTAAAAGTCAAATACAACATTCAACTCAAACAATAGACAAAACGATATAAGTAAAAATTGCACAGTGGGAACTGTTTACCTAACCATGACACATTTTGTATATATATATATAACTTTTAGTGTTTTTAATTGTCCAACTTTCATTTCATATAGAACTTTTTCATTGATTTTCTTTGAGGACCGTCGAACATAGACCGTATCTGGCTCAGCAATATAGACCGTATCTGGCTCAGCAATATAGACGTATCTGGCTCAGCAATATAGACCGTATCTGGCTCAGCAATATAGACCGTATCTGGCTCAGCAACATAGACCGTATCTGGCTCAGCAATATAGACCGTATCTGGCTCAGCAATATAGACCGTATCTGGCTCAGCAATATAGACCGTATCTGGCTCAGCAATATAGACCGTATCTGGTCAGCAATATAGACCGTATCTGGCTCAGCAATATAGACCGTATCTGGCTCAGCAACATAGACCGTATCTGGCTCAGCATATAGACCGTATCTGGCTCAGCAATATCGACCTAATTTCAGGCCTTAACAGGCCTTAGTTTCTTTCTACAAAAAAAGTTGGATTATAAAGCGGCCATATAACAAATACAATGTTCTACCATGTATACATACAATGAAGCATAACCAATGTATACAATGCAATATACCCAATGCACGCATTTTGTATACATATTATTCTGTAACTGTTACTATGTTACTGAATAAACTTTTGATGGAAAGCTTCGCGAGTTTCTGCTGATTATCGAATGTTTGCGAGTAGCAAAATCACTGTTAACTGTTTAGGAACTGGACAGAATCACTGTTAACTGTTTAGCGAGAACCACTGCGAACAGCTTTGCGATGAGGCAGTAATGCTACGAAGTCTTTAGCGAGATAGCGAGCTCGAACCGTTTAACGAGAAAGCCGCAGCGGCGCAGTCAATCACTCG
>WNGS01039543.1:6620294-6630869 GCA_020271785.1 Procambarus virginalis | reverse complement strand
AGGCGGAAGGCAGGCAGGCAGGCAGGAAGGCAGGAAGGCAGGCAGGAAGGCAGGCAGGCAGGAAGGCAGGAAGGCAGGCAGGCAGGAAGGCAGAGGCAGGCCAGGCAGGAAGGCAGGAAGGCAGAAGGCAGGAAGGCAGGCAGGGCAGGCAGGAAGGCAGGCAGGCAGGCAGGCAGGCAGGCAGGGAAAGCAGGCAGGCAGGCAGGCGGAAGGCAGGCAGGCAGGCAGGCAGGAATGCAGGCAGGCAGGCAGGCAGGCAGGAAGGCAGGAGGCAGGCAGGCAGGAAGGCAGGAAGGCAGGCAGGCAGGCAGGAAGGCAGGCAGGGCAGGCAGGCAGGAAGGTCAGGCAGGCAGGCCGGCAGGCAGGAAGGCAGGCAGGCAGGCAGGCAGAGCAGGCAGGAAGGCAGGCAGGCAGGCAGGCCGGCAGGCGGCAGGCAGGAGAGCAGGCAGGCAGGCAGCAGGAAGGCAGGAAGGCAGGCAGGCAGGTAGGGAAGCAGGCAGGCAGGAGGCAGGCAGGCACGGCAGGCAGGCAGGCAGGAGGCAGGCAGGGAAGGCAGGCAGGCAGGGAAGGCAGGCAGGAAGGCAGGCAGGAAGGCAGGCAGGAAGGAAGGAAGGCAAGGAAGGCAGGCAGGCAGGAAGGCAGGCAGAAGGCAGGAAGGCAGGAAGGCAGGCAGGCAGGCAGCAGGAAGGCAGGAAGGCAGGCAGGCAGGAAGGCAGGCAGGCAGGCAGGAAGGCATGAAGGCAGGCAGGCGAGCAGGCAGGAAGGCAGGCAGGCAGGCAGGAAGGCAGGCAGGCAGGCAGGAAAGGCAGGCAGGCAGGCAGGCAGCAGGCAGGCAGGAAGGCAGGAAGGCAGGCAGGCAGGCAGGAAGGCAGGCAGGAAGGCAGGCAGGCAGGAAGGCAGGCAGGCAGGAAGGCAGGCAGGCAGGAAGTGCAGGCAGGAAGGCAGGCAGGAAGGCAGGCAGGCAGGAAGGCAGGCAGGGCAGGAAGGCAGGCAGGCAGGAAGGCAGGCAGGCAGGAGGCAGGCAGGAAGGCAGGCAGGCAGGAAGGCAGGCAGGCAGGAAGGCAGGCATGGAGGCAGGCGGCAGGCAGGGTGACAGGCAGGCAGGCAGGACGGCAGGCAGGCAGGCAGGCAGAGCAGGCAGGAAGGCAGGCAGGAAGGCAGGCAGGCAGGCAGGAAGGCAGGCAGGAAGGCAGGCAGGCAGGAAGGCAGGCAGGCAGGCAGGAAGGCAGGCAGGAAGGCAGGCAAGCAGGCAGGAAGGCAGGCAGGAAGGCAGGCAGGAAGGGCAGGCAGGCAGGCGAGCAGGCAGGAAGGCAGGCAGGCAGGCAGGAGGCAGGCAGGCAGGCAGAGCAGGCAGGAAGGCAGGCAGGAAGGCAGGCAGGCAGGAAGGAAGGCAGGCAGGAAGGCAGGCAGGAAGGCAGGCAGGCAGGAAGGCAGGCAGGAAGGCAGGAAGGCAGGCAGGCAGGCAGGCAGGCAGGCAGGCAGGCAGGCAGGCAGAAGGCAGGCAGGCAGGAAGGCAGGCAGGCAGGCAGGAAGGCAGGCAGGAAGGCAGGCAGGCAGGCAGGCAGGAAGGAAGGCAGGCAGGAATGCAGGCAGGCAGGAAGGCAGGAAGGCAGGCAGGAAGGCAGGCAGGCAGGAAGGCAGGCAGGCAGGAAGGCAGGCAGGCAGGAAGGCAGGCAGGCAGGAAGGCAGGAAGGCAGGCAGGCAGGCAGGCCGGCAGGCAGGCAGGAAAGCAGGCAGGAAGGAAGGCAGGCAGGCAGGAAGGCAGGCAGGCAGGAAGGCAGGAAGGCAGGAAGGCAGGCAGGAAGGCAGGCAGGCAGGAAGGCAGGCAGGCAGGAAGGCAGGCAGGCAGCAGGCAGGCAGGCAGGAAGGCAGGCAGGAAGGCAGGCAGGCAGGCAGGAAGGCAGGCAGGCAGGAAGGCAGGCAGGAAGGCAGGCAGGCAGGCAGGCAGGCAGGCAGAAGGCAGGAAGGCAGGCAGGCAGGCAGGCAGGCAGGCAGGCAGGAAGGCAGGCAGGAAGGCAGGCAGGCAGGCAGGCAGGCAGAAGGCAGGAAGGCAGGCAGGCAGGCAGGAAGGCAGGCAGGAAGGCAGGCAGGAAGGCAGGCAGGCAGGAAGGCAGGCAGGCAGGCAGGAAGGCAGTCAGGAAGGCAGGCAAGCAGGCAGGAAGGCAGGCAGGCAGGCAGGCAGGAAGGCAGGCAGGAAGCAGGCAGGCAGGCAGGCAGGAAGGCAGGCAGGCAGGAAGGCAGGCAGGCAGGCAGGCAGGCAGGCAGGCAGGCAGGAAGGCCAGGCAGGCAGGAAGGCAGGCAGGCAGGCAGGCAGAGCAGGCAGGAAGGCAGGCAGGCAGGCAGGCAGGCAGGAAGGCAGGCAGGCAGGCAGGCAGGAAGGCAGGCAGGCAGGCAGGCAGGCAGGCAGGCAGGAAGGCAGGCAGGAAGGAAGGCAGGCAGGCAGGCAGGCAGGCAGGAAGGCAGGCAGGAAGGCAGGAAGGCAGGCAGGCAGGCAGGCAGGAAGGCAGGCAGGCAGGAAGGCAGGCAGGAAGGCAGGAAGCAGGCAGGAAGGCAGGCAGGAAGGCAGGCAGGCAGGAAGGCAGGCAGGCAGGAAGGCAGGCAGGCAGGCAGGTAACAAGGCAGGCAGGCAGGCAGGCAGGCAGGCAGGCAAGCAGGCAGGCAGGCAGGCAAGCAGGCAGGAAGGCAGGCAGGAAGGCAGGCAGGCAGGCAGGCAGGCAGGAAGGCAGGCAGGAAGGCAGGCAGGCAGGCAGGCAGGAGGCAGGCAGGCAGGCAGGCGGGGAGGAAGGCAGGAAGGCAGGCAGGCAGGCAGGCAGGAAGGCAGGCAGGCAGGCAGGAAGGCAGGCAGGCAGGAAGGCAGGAAGGCAGGCAGGCAGGCAGGCAGGAAGGCAGGCAGGCAGCAGGCAGGCAGGCAGGCAGCTGGTAGATTAAAAGACACTTTGGCTAGTGTTTCCAGAACGGGGTTTTCATTTACATTTTTTTATATAATACAATAAACCAGAAACTTTTTTTCTGTGTTCTTTTCAGAAAAAGAAACTGTGTTCTTTCCCCAGAGTGCTCCGAATGATCCAGTCCGTGTGAGTTACCCAGTTCCAATAGGGGCTCCGCGAGTCCATGAATACTGACCGCCCCCCCATCTGACAAGTCATTCTTCAGAATATTGATCAAAAACCCTTCAACCCAGCAGGCTTCATGAGGATGTTTGAGGTTTCATGAGGAAGCTTTGAGGTTTCATGAGGAAGCTTTGAGGTTTCATGAGGAAGCTTTGAGGTTTCATGAGGAAGCTTTGAGGCTTCATGAGGAGCTTTGAGGTTTCATGAGAAGCTTTGAGGTTTCATGAGGAAGCTTTGAGGTTTCATGAGGAAGCTTTGAGGTTTCATGAGGAAGCTTTGAGGCTTCATGAGGAAGCTTTGAGGTTTCATGAGGCTTTGAGGTTTCATGAGGAAGCTTTGAGGTTTCATGAGGAAGCTTTGAGGTTTCATGAGGAAGTTGGAGGTTTCATGAGGAAGTTTGAGGTTTCATGAGGAAGCTTTGAGGTTTCATGAGGAAGCCTTGAGGCTTCATGAGGAAGTTGGAGTTTTCATGAGGAAGTTTTGAGGTTTGAAAGACTCTCATAGATAATGAGTCACGTTCTATCAACATAATACCGTTTTATGAGGTCTTTCATGAGGGAATTCCTCTTGTTCAACTTTATTTTTCCTTTCGTTTCATTATGTCAGGCATGACTGTGTATGTAACGTGACCAGACTCCCTCCCTCTCTCCTTCCCTGCCCTCTCTCTCTCTCTCACCCCTCTCCTTCCTCTCTCCTTCCCTGCCCTCTCTCTGTCTCTCACCCCTCTCCTTCCTCTCTCCATCACTCCCTCCACTATCCATCTCTCCCTCCGTCTCCCGGCCTCAGATCCGGGCCGCGAAAAAGCACGAGGCTATAAAATTGGCAGAATTCAAGCGATAGGCGAATTCCTTCGCAAACTTCTGGTGGTACACAGCCTTCCTGGTTTGGTGCCTTCTATTGATAATTACTTACTTCGCAAACTTTATTGGAAGCAAACTTTACCACATCGAATTGTAGTGGACTTTTTTTGCATGAGGGGGGGGGGTGATACAAGTTTTCCCCTTTTCAACCCCCCCCCCAACCCTCTTATCATTCTCATCATTTCCCCTTATCATTATAAATGATATTCATAGGTATAATAATGAAACTCATCATTCTGATAGTCCTCATCAGCCTGTATGATTCACTGTATATTATTATTGTCTATTGTGGATTTTTTAGACTGTTGTGTTGGGCATTAAGTAACCCTTAAGTAAGGGGAGCCGGTCGGCCGAGCGGGGAGCACGCTGGACTTGTGATCCTGTGGTCAGAGAGCCCAGCCCATAGAGCCCAGTAGGCTCAGGAATCTGTACACCAGTTGATTGACAGTTGAGAGGCGGGACCAAAGAGCCAGAGCTCAACCCCCGCAAGCACAATTAGGTGAGTACATCCTCTCCAGTTGTTTTAGCCCCTCCTCAAAATGCGTTTTCTTCGAGTTAATTGAAGATCTCGTGACGTCTACTGACTTAATTATGTATGCAATAGTGTTTGGGTGTCTCAAGCGAACATAATAAGTGTATGTGATTATTTAAAGGCTATGTAGTGTGGTATTATGGAGGCAGATGGCGCTGATCTTATGGTGGTAAAGTTGTTTTTGCCATATAAAACGTAACGTTTAAACGTTCATATTCCTTGCGTTGCTTCCGAGGATCAGTGTCCCTGAGGCCCAGTCTCTGACGAAGCCTCGTTCTCTCGATTCCTACGTCAAAAATGCAACGGTTTTGCTTAACTAGGAACGTACGAACCTAACCAACCTACCTAACCCATCGAGGCCTATGTAACGAAAACGTCAATATTACGGTATTTTAGTATTTACAAATCCGTCGTCTTATTAACGAATTTGTCGATTTCTAGTGAGTTAATCAGTCGTAATCCAAGGATTTTTCACAGGGATTTTCTTGTAGCTGGAAACTTCACGTTCGATTCCCGAGCAGTACGGGTGGTTGGGCACGTTTCCTTTCACCTCATGCCTCTGTTCACGTAGCAGTAAATAGTTGACCCTGGAGGTGGTCAACTGTTGTGGGTAGCACCCTGGGGAGGTCAATAGTTCCATACTGGGGTGTTGACCTCGATTCAAGGTTAAAGGGATCACTAATCTTGCTATTTTGTAGTCTATTGATTATATAGTGATCATTATATTAGCTGTTTTGTACCCCATTGATCTCAAGGGGTCATTATACTTGCTATTTTATAGTCACCTAATCTCTAGTGGTCATTATATTTTTTTCTTGCAGTCGATAGGTTATTTATTATCATTTCACATTCTCCTTCAACCTACATAGATTTTTGTAATCATATCAGTCACAGATCTCCGTGGTGTAGTGGTAAGACACTCGCCTGGCGTTCCGCGAGCGCTTTGTTCGTATCCTGGCCGGGGAGATTTACTGGACGCAAATCCTTAACTATAGCTCTGTTGAACTCGACAGTAAAATGTGTACTTGGATGTTAAATGATTCTTCGGCGGGTCGTATGCCAGGGAACATAGGATTAGGAGGTTAGGATGACCTGCCTGAACGCTACGCGTACTAGTGGCTGTACAAGAATGTAACAACTCTTGTATATATCGAAAAAAATCATCACAGATCATCACATATCATTACAGATCATCACAGATCATTACAGATCATCACAGATCATTACAGATCATTTAATGAATCGTCTTTCGGACTTGAATCATTAGTCAAACTGATGAGTGTTATAGGATGCCGTACCTTGGAGGTTACCTTGAGGTGCAACCGGGGCTTTAGCGTCCCCGCGGCCCGGGTCGTCGACCAGGCCTCCTGGTGGCTGGGCTGATCAACCAGGCAGTGATTCATATGTCAGGCTGCTCGCAGCCTGACTCATTATGAATCACAGCCTGGTTGGATCAGGTATCCTTTAATCTTTGATAAGGTCTTTGACAGTACTTATTGTCATCACAGGCGAACAATTATGACCTTAAAAACTTAAAACCAACTATGACCCATAAAGAGACATATTTAATAATATGCCAGCCCTTGTATATGGGAACATGGCCAGTGGTCTTTGGAAGAGAAATCTATGTAATATAATCCACACACAAGGGCACAAAACTATGAAAAGTCTCATGTCTCTAGCAGTTCCACAGCCTTAAACGACAACAAAGGCTTGGGTAAAGTCTCGCACCACCTCCAGCTGGTCCTCAGCCTTAAACGGGAACAAAAGGCTTGGGTAAAGTCTCACCCCTCCAGCTGGTCCTCAGCCTTAAACAGCAACAAAGGCTTGGGTAAAGTCTCACCCCTCCAGCTGGTCCTCAGGCCTTAAACGACAACAAAGGCTTGGGTAAAGTCTTACCCCTCCAGCTGGTCCTCAGCCTTAAACAGCAACTAAAGGCTTGGGTAAGTCTCATCCCTCCAGCTGGTCCTCAGCCTTAAATGACAACAACATGGGAGTGGAAACGCACCTCCTCGCTTGCCGGTCCAAGCGTTAAATGACTGTAGTTATCTTTTTGCCTTGCAATATGGCAGTTGTCACACACTATTAGGGGTCGACCGGAAACCATTTATGAGGAAGGGAGGTGGTCTGATCACCCAGGGGCCGGCTTGTAGTTAGTGACACACACAACAGGACCTGCTGACAGTTAGTGACACACACCCAGGGCCTGCTGTAGTTAGTGACACACACACACAGGGCCTGCCTGTAGTAGTGACACACACACAGGACCTGCTGTAGTATGACACACGACACGACAGGACATGCTGTAGGTAGTGATCACACACACAGTACCTGCTAGTAGTTAGGTTGACACAACACACACTAGGACCTGATGCAGTTAGTGACACACATCCACACAGGACCTGCTGTAGTTAGCCCCACCCTCAACCGGGGAGCCGGTCGGCCAGCGAGCGGGACAGCAGCTGGACTTGGGTGATCCTGTGGTCCTGGGTTCGCTGCTCCAGGCGCCGGCCGAGAAAACAATTGGCAGAGTTGCTTTCACTCTATGCCCCTGTTACCGAGCAATAAAAATTAGGTGCCCTGGGTGTTAGTCAGCTGTCCACGGGCTGCTTCCTTGGGGGTGGGAGGCCTGGTCGAGGACCGGGCCGCAGGGGCACACTAAAAAGCCCCGAAAAATACCACCTCAAGATAACCTCAAGATAACCCTGTTCGCTGTAACCAGCGTACAGGCGAGAGTCTCACCATTCGAGTATCAAACTAACATGGTTAACAAACTTGAATGTGTTAAGACTCTTTGTAATTGAAAGATTACAGATACAACGGTGGATTGTGGAATGGGCCACCACACCAGGGGCCCACACACACGATGGGTACAGTGTGGCGGACTCAGTTTCATCGCCTGTTCCTATCCCCTCTGTGTCGTGTGTGTGTGTGGGTGTGTGTGTGTGGTGTGGTGTGTGTGTGTGGGTGGTGTGTGGGTGGTGGGTGTGTCATACAATTGCACCAATTAACACCACAGCCCCCAAGAAATACAACTAGACAAACCAAAAGTCCCACACGCGGTTAAAACCATTTCTATCGATTAGAACACACACTTGCAATACTTGAAAGCAGCACCTCTACATGCACTCTTTCTCCCTTTACCCTCTCTCTCCTCTCTCCCCTCTTTCTTCTACCTCTTTCTCACCCCCATTTGTTGCTCTATTATACATTTCCTCTTCTGTTCTGGGGCTCTGTGCCAGACCTCTCTTAGCCCTCTCCCCTGGCATTGCTCCTGCCTTCATTGCTACCTCCTCTCACATGCCCTCACCTTCCCCTCACATGCCCCACCTACCCTCAACATGCCCTCACCTCCCCTCACATGCCCTCACCTTCCCTCACATGCCCTCACCTTCCCTCACATGCCCTCACCTCCCCTCCACATGCCCTCACCTCTCATGAGGGACCCCTTACCCCCCCCCTCCACAGTACAGCTAAGACGAGTCGCCAGTGCCCGCCGAGTCCTCCAGGAATAGGTGGCGAGCCACGGAGTCTAAGATAATTGACTCAAGGACCTGAAAAAGAGCTCCTCCGCCTATCGCATATGTTGAATCATTCCGGAACTTAAATGTGACGCTCCTTTCTGCCGGCCTGTCACGCTTCTTCTGCCAGCCTGTGACGCTTCTTCTGCCAGCCTGTGACGCTTCTTCTGTCAGCCTGTGACGCTTCTTCTGTCAGCCTGTGACGCTTCTTCTGCCAGCCTGTGACGCTTCTTCTGTCAGCCTGTGACGCTTCTTCTGTCAGCCTGTGACGCTTCTTCTGTCAGCCTGTGACGCTTCTTCTGTCAGCCTGTGACGCTTCTTCTGCCAGCCTGTGACGATTATTCTGCAGCCTGTGACGCTCCTTTACTGCCGCCTGTGACGCATTCTTTGACAGCGTGACGTTCTTCTGAAGCCTTTGTGACGCTCCTTCTGCCAGCCTGTGACGCTCCTTCTGCTAGCTTGTGAACGCTCCTTCTCCCCGCTGTGACGCTACTTCTCCAAGGCCCTGTTACGCTCTTCTGTCAGCCTGTGGACGCTCCTTCTGTCAGCCTGTGACGCTTCTTCTGCCAGCCTGTGACGCTACTTCTCCCAGACTGTGCGACTCCCTCTCCCAGCCTGTGAGCTACTGGAGTCCCTCCTCGTCCGTGACCGGATCACGACTGGCGAACGATACATTCTTTCCTCTCATAATAACGGCTTTGTTTACAATATTTTAAACCACTGTACGCGATCCAGAATAATTTACAACCAAATATATTAGGCTCTTATTAAACCAGACTAAAAGTGCTTCGGGCGCAAATTAAACTGTTGTAATATTAAAAAACCCAATTGTCGCCATGATCTGAAAAAACGATTGTACAGGTTTCGTAAGTGATTTGTGAATATGCTTAATAAATCCGGACCTTATATGACCTTCTATTTATCCTAAAAGTCCTCAAGCAAGAACCGTTTTATGCCAGCCAAAGAAAATCGATGAAGTACACGTTTTTTTACGCCAAAATAGACGTAGATACGTTTAATAACACCGTAAAAAAACGTAAAGTAAGTTTTATCTTCCCAGCATACACCCTGATCTTGTACGTCACTAGGAGACGTAACGAGATTGTATCTGCGACAGTGAGCATCATCATTATATATCATTGTAGATAAATCATTGTTACTTTTTTTGCTATATGTCACAGAAACAAGGTTATCAAGTTTAACCAAACTCAATTACGGGATCACCATAGCCCGTGTACATGGACACTTCGTTCTGAGTAGCTTAACAAAAATCTTAAACAACAACAACAACAGCAATCATATGATGCCCATTGGCGGGCCATCCAAATTTTTACTGGCTCACAATAGCCCTTGCTACATGGGAAATTCGTTCTGGTAGCTTAAGCTAAATCTTATAAACAATAACATTCAAGCATTTACGCAACCAATACGAAAAAGTCTACATCATTCCCTAATCATGTCTTGCCCACTCTTTTCCTAAACCAAATATGTTCACAATGTTCACAAATGTTCCCCATTTGTGGAACCCATTTATTCAGTAATTTACAAGGCCCGAAATTCTGTGATACATATGCGGTTTTAAAGATTTTTTAACATTCAAATATTGGTACTGTAAGACACAACGACGAATGCGTTGAAAGCACGGATAGAAAAGCAAGACTATGATTCATTTTAATACGATCTATGACCAGATGACAAGCAAGTATTGTGATCTGTGATGATCTGTGATGATCTGTTGATGAATGTGATGATGCTGGATGTATGTGATGATTCTTTGATGAATCTGTGTGTGATGATCTGTGATGATCTGTGAGGATCAGTGATGATCAGTGATGATCTATGATGACCTGTGATGATCTGTGATGACCTGTGATGATCTGTGATGACCTGTGATGATCTGTGATGACCTGTGATGATCTGTGATGACCTGTGATGATCTGTGATGACCTGTGATGATCTGTGATGACCTGTGATGATCTGTGATGACCTGTGATGATCTGTGATGACCTGTGATGATCTGTGATGACCTGTGATGATCTGTGATGACCTGTGATGATCTGTGATGACCTGTGATGATCTGTGATGACCTGTGATGATCTGTGATGACCTGTGATGATCTGTGATGACCTGTGATGATCTGTGATGATTTGTGATGATCTGTGATGATCAGTGATGATCTGTAATGATCTGTGATGATCTGTAATGATCTGTGATGATCTGTAATGATCAGTGATGATCTGTGATGACCTGTGATGATCTGTGATGATCTGTGATGATCTGTAATGATCAGTGATGATCTGTAATGATCAGTGATGATCTGTGATGACCTGTGATGATCTGTGATGATCTGTAATGATCAGTGATGATCTGTAATGATCTGTAATGATCTGTGATGATCTGTAATGATCTGTAATGATCTGTAATGATCTGTAATGATCTGTAATGATCTGTAATGATCTGTAATGATCTGTAATGATCTGTAATGATCTGTAATGATCTGTAATGATCTGTAATGATCTGTAATGATCTGTAATGATCTGTAATGATCTGTA
>WNGS01039543.1:6563341-6582352 GCA_020271785.1 Procambarus virginalis | reverse complement strand
ACCAAATATGTTCACAATGTTCACAAATGTTCCCCATTTGTGAACATTATTCAATATTTACAAGCCCCGAAGTTCTGTGATACATATGCGGTTTTAAAGATTTTTTAACATTCAAATATTGGTACTGTAAGACACAACGACGAATTTGTTAAAAGCATACTATGATTCATTTTAATACGGTCTATGACCAGATGACAAGCAAGTATGATGATCTGTGATGATCTGTTGATGATTTGTGATGATATGTGAGGATCAGTGATGATCAGTGATGATCTGTATGATCTGTGATGATCTGTGAGATCTGTGATAATCTGTGATGATCAGTGATGATCTGTGATGACTGTGATGATCTGTGATGATTGTGATGGTGTGTGATGATCTGTGATGATCTGTGATGATCTGTGATGATCTGTGTTTTTATTTACACGGTTTTGTTAGTTCATTTTTCAAAACACACACACACACACACACACACACACCACACACACACACACACCCACACACACACACACCCACACACACACACACACACACACACACACACCACTCTTCCCCTTAAACTAAAATATTTGAATCAATTAGAGAGGGACTGCACTCTTGGACCGTCATTTGAGAGACTTCTGGCAAGCATGAAAGACCCATTCGCTTTCTTCCTACGTCTGCGGGTGAGGCTCTGTCAGCCAGGCTCTGTCAAGGAGGCTCTATCACCAAGGCTCTGTCTGCCTCTCTCAGTAAACATGGTATAATCCTCTTATTAAAACCAGGTACATCTTAAAACATTTTCGTTTTATATACCCGGCTCTGCCTGGGTCTCTCTCTCTCTCTCTCTCTCTCTCTTCCCTCCCATCTCTCTTCCCCTCTCTCTCCCCTCCTGTCTCTCTTCCCCCTCTCTCTCCCAGTCTCTCCAACGTTGATGTCTCTCCTACTGCCTCTCTAAAGGAAGGAAGACTCTGAACTTTCTGAAAGACTTTTAATGGGGCACTTAGTAAAAGGATAGATAATTTATCTTTAATACCAACTTTCAACAGCAAAAACAATTTTCAAGCAAATAAGGTAGACCCCAATTAACACGAAGAAAAAGCCTATATGAGCCTCCACTAAATAGGATTCCAATCAGCTTCCTATTGGCTGTCTGCAAAATAATTGCGAACTTCTTGCTTTAATACTTAGCCTAATAATGAGGCAAGGACTTAGTCCGTTAAGTTATTTGAACCATATGAATAGTTCGTCATATATTGCGAACTTAAATTTTAATAACTATTTAATTCATTGTAATTTTTTCAAAATCGATATACTATGCTGCTTATCTACGAGAGGTGGAATACCAATGGGAATGGATATGTAAACTGTTTAATGATGTATATATGTATATCCTGTTTAATGATGTATATATGTATATCCTGTTTAATGATGTATATATGTATATCCTGTTTAATGATATATATATGTATATCCTGTTTAATGATGTATATATGTATATCCTGTTTAATGATGTATATATGTATATCCTGTTTAATGATGTATATATGTATATCCTGTTTAATGATGTATATATGTATATCCTGTTTAATGATGTATATATTGAGAGGTAATGTTAGTCTTGAATTATAATCAGGATTAGAGTATACTTTGCTAGTTGGTCGGTAAACTAGTAGAATTGCCTATCGAGCAGTTGACAGGTCTTAACCACATCATCAAACTAAACGACTGAACTGTATTTTAGTTAAAAGTTGAATGTTGTTTGATTTTGGCTTACACAGGAAACGACGATTTCTGTCGTTTGTTAACGGGTTTAGAGATTTTCTTAATTCATGTCAACCTCTACTTGTTTCCCAAGAATACTACCTTCCCGTTGAGCTGAATTCATGTTCATATTTGTGCTCGGTGAACAAAGGTGAACATCCCTACCAGGGATGTTCACATGAACATGAACGAAAATATCTCCAGGTTCAAGCGAGAGATAATATATTTATCTCAGCCTGGAGATATTTTCCAGTTACCTGGAAAATATCTCCAGGTTCAAGCGAGAGATAATATATTTATCTCATCCAGGAGATATTTTCCAGTTACCTGGAAAGTATCTCTGGAAAGTTACCTTGGAAGTTACCTGGAAAGTGGATATTTTCCAATTACCTGGAAAATATCTCCAGGTTCAAGCGAGAGATAATATATTTATCTCATCCAGGAGATATTGTCCAGTTACCTGGAAAATATCTCACCAGGTGTGTGGGACGAGTGTGCTACAACTTCCCTACACGGAATAGAGCACTTACATCAAGACGTAGGTGTAGACTAATATTTAAGCCTCCACAGCAGATGTGTGAACTTCCTCGTCTCCAAATACTTGAAAAAATGTCAAGAAATTAACTCATTAACTCACATTTCTTCAACTACAAGGAAATAAACAAAATATATATAAATTTACTCGTAGTAAATAAATGTCCAATTAAACAATGAATCAGACGCAGTTGCTGCCACCATTTTCTGACCAAAACAAGACATATATATATATATATATATATATATATATATATATATATATATATATATATATATATATATATTACATTTACCTGGGCATTAGGAGACTCGAACAGTGGACTCTATGAGTGTGTGGCCGAAGCTCTATCGACCGAGAACTCTATTTACCAAGAGCTCTATTGACAGATATATATGACCAAGAGCAAAGGAACAAATCACGAGTCTAACACTATATTGACCTTTACTTGAAAAGAAAAAAACTAAAGGATTTACCAAAACTGGTTCACCAAGAATGGTGTTAAAAATAGTTTACCAAAAATGGTTAACCAAAAAATGGTTTACCAAAATGGTTTACCAAAAAATGGTTTACCAAAAAATGGTTTACCAAAAAGTGGTTTACCAAAAAATGGTTTACCATGAGGTAAAAAGTCAACTGCAATTTTCTCCTAATTATCCACTGGAGTCACGTGGGGCTAACACCTGTAGGGAGCGCTCGAGACTTTTATAAAGCTATTTCAATTAAATTAAAGCTATTTAACTATCCTTTTCTCAACTATCCAGTCAGAAAACTATCCTGTGAATGCCTTAGTTGTTCACGGGCGTCTCTTGATCACCGCAGGCGATCGTATTGATGAACAAAAGTCCTCTAAGAATCACCAAAATTATTTTATGGATCATTGGCCTATGACAATCACACACCCCACATGTTTCATGTCGCAAAGTTGGGTGAGGCTGCCCACAAGCATCTGGCCACATACTCTGGACAAACAGAAGGACCAACAGACTTATAAATGTATATTTTAGAAATACTAAAAAAGCTGAATAGTACAAGGAAGCTAAACAGGTATGTATTAAAGAATTATGGAATATGGAATACTATACAAAATGTATATTACATGAATGATATACAAAATGTATATTACAGGAATAATATACAAGGTGAATCTAACAACTAAATTTCCCAGTTAGTCATTAACATTGCGGCTAAAATTTAATTATTTTCAAATTAAACTTCCTGAACAATACTCAAAAGCTTCTATTGAAAAACACTCAAAATATAATTTCCGTGTTAGAAAGTTGAGGTTTAGGAAAATTAGAGAATTAGAAGCTCGGTTAAGTAATTATTAGAAAAAAAATCATTATTTTCTCTAATAAGATTACAGGACTCATTTAGGTTATTGACAGAACAAGTGCAGCTGAATTCGCTCTCGAATCGCAGTCGCGAATCCGGGGTTCGATTCCCAGGAGGGACCGAAATGGTTGGGCACGATTTCCTTTCACCTAATGCATCTCCTCACCTAGCAATAAACTAGTACCCTGGAATTAGGCAACTGTTTCAGAGTTGCGTCTTGGGGGGGGGGGGGGGAGGATAAGTAATTAGACTTTGGAAGAGACCAAAAAAACTAAAGTATATATATAGCGGTTTAGTTTACACGTTTATACTTCTACTTTACAAGTTTACACAGACGTAAACCTTTGAACATGAAATGAATGTTGGGTAGAGCCATTAATCCCGTCATTTCTAGTTTGGTGGAGTAATCTGCGCGTCGACTCGTGCGGCAAACAACCAATTTATAGTAGTGATGGTGTGAAGGGCTTGACGCAGCCCGTGGCTTGTAGGGCTTGACGCAGCCCGTGGCTTGTAGGGCTTGACGCAGCCCGTGGCTTGTAGGGTGTGACGCAACCCGTGACCTGCAGGGCAATGAATTAGAGTGAGATTTGCGACCTGCGACACAGATGTCACACTGATTCATTGTTTTACATCACTCTGTCCACCACCGTCACGCCTCAGTCTGTCCACCACCGTCACGCCTCAGTCTGTCCACCACCGTCACGCCTCAGTCTGTCCACCACCGTCACGCCTCAGTCTGTCCACCACCGTCACGCCTCAGTCTGTCCACCACCGTCACGCCTCAGTCTGTCCACCACCGTCACGCTTCTGTCCACCTCCTTTACTCCCCACATCAACTTCTAAAGATCACAAACAGCATCCTGACGTAACTATTAACTGCCTTAAAAGGCCTTCCCGAACCACAAGATCTCGGTAAACAACTTCCACAGAGCCACCAATACAAAAAAGGCCAATTAGATGATCGGAATTAAAAAANACGTACCATGTTGCAAGTTCTCGTCCAGAACCATTCTGGGACAAACCTCGTAATAAACGTGTGTGTGTGTGTGTGTGTGTGTGTGGTGTGTGTGTGTGGTGTGTGTGTGTGTGTGTGTTTGTGTGTGTGTGTGTGTGTACTCACCTATATGGTGAGTACACACACACACACACACACTGCAGGCTCACCATAGCCCGTGCTACTTGGAACTTTGTTCCAGGTAGCGAATCTTTAACAACAACAACAACAACAAGTACCATGTTGCAAGTTCTCGTCCAGAACCAATTCTGGGACAAACCTCGTAATAAACGTGTTGTTTGTGTGTGTGTGTGTGTGTGTGTGTGTGTGTGTGTGTGTGTTGTGTGTGTTGTGTGTGTGTGTGTGTGTTGTGTGTGTGTGTGTGTGTGTGTGTGTGTATTCTGCTCAAATTCCACTGGAAATTGATTGGTTTAAAATTTATCATCAACTCATCAGGAAAATATAAAAGACATGAAACCCACAGCCATATAAAACAACATTAGTGCCAACAATATTTACAGTTATAATGATCAATTGTAACATTTTGTTATAGTTGTGCAAATCACGACATCGTGGGAAGCCATCTCACATTTACCGTCAAAACATTGTTTCTCATTATACAAGACACGACCCCATTTTTATACACTTCGTATAAAATGAAACAATGTTGGTACTGTATAAGAATATGTATTTTCTGATATACAGCATATAATATATTTTTGGCATACATAACCCCCCTCCTCCTCCTCTATCTCACTCTTACATGTTGTGTAGATTTCGTGTCTCACCTGTACCTAAACCCAAAAGACCCAATGCCCCAATTTCGAACCCAAAGCCCTGATTTTGAACCCAAAGCCCCGATTTTGAACCCAAAGCCCCGATTTTGAACCCCAAAGCCCCGATTTTTGAACCCAAATCCCCGATTTTGAACCCAAAGACCAGATTTCGAACCCAAAACCCCAATTTCGAACCCAAAGCCCCGATTTCGAACCCAAAGCCCTGATTTCGAACCCAAAACCCCGATTTCGAGCCCCAAAGCCCCGATTACGAACCCAAATCTCACTATGGCCCACAGTTAACCAAAAGTATAAACTGCTTAGCTAAAAGAGCACTGAGGTTCTGATCCTGATCCTAGTATCAACCAAATATCAACCAAAATACCTGATCAACCAGGCTGTGACTCATACGTCAGGCTGCGAACAGCAGCGTCAAACAGCCTGGTTGATCAGTCAGCAACCAGGAGGCCTGGTCGACGACCGGCCGCGGGGACGCTAAGCCCCGGAAGCAACTCAAGGTGAGACCATAGTTACTAATTAACCTAACACACCCATCCGACACCCCTCATCCATCATCTTTCATCCAACCGCCTCATGCAATATTATTATGCAACACTCGTGCAACATCACCATGCAACACCGTCATGCAACTTACACTGCAGGACACCCGAGTCCCTGCGAAAGATTATAATTTAGTAATAACATTATCGTAACATTCAACAACGTGCCTTAATATGAAGGTTAATTTGCATTTATCTTCAACACTACATTGCCTAAAACATAGCTCCAGTATTCCTTAAAGCAGTCATCATCCTACACCACCTAAAACATGGCTCCAATATTCCACAAAGCACTCATCATCCTACACCACCTAAAACATTGCTCCAATATTCCACCAAGCAGTCATCATCCTACACCACCTAAAACATTGCTCCAGTATTCCACAAAGCAGTCATCAACCTACACCACCTAAAACATGGCTCCAATATTCCTTAAAGCAGTCATCATCCTACACCACCTAAAACATGACTCCAGTATTCCTTAAAGCAGTCATCAACCTACACCACCTAAACATGGCTCCAGTATTCCTTAAAGCAGACATCAACCTACACGACCTAAAACATGGCTCCAATATTCCTTAAAGCAGTCATCAACCTACACCACCTAAAACATGGCTCCAGTATTCCACAAAGCAGCAACATAAGAGTTTGGGGGAACGTTAAGGTGGTGTCGAGTTAGCAGTTCATGATGTCTTGTAACTTTCCTTCTCTTTGCTCCGGGTTAATCTTAACTTTCTTTTACAGATTCCAGGACTCGTAAATACAAGAGAGTTTATGATTCGTTGTTTTTTTAAGCAGACAGGTCAGGGGGGGTATTTGTTTGTTGTGTGGAATGAATGTATAGGTTGTATGTGTTGTATCGTGGTGTTGTATTTGTGTATTGTATTTTACCTACCTTGCCATCAGCTTAGACCTTCAACCATCCTGGTGATGGTCTAATCAACTATCAGGTAGTTAGACACTACTGCTCAGAGTCTGACGTATGAATTAGTTAATATGTGTGACGCCTGGTTAATCAGATATCCTCTGGAAGTGTTTAAAGTTATTGAAGCCTAAACGTCTATTAAATATTCTTTCAGCGTACCTATGTCACCTGTGCGTTTTAACAAGGCTGTTTGGCACTTCCTGCCACGCGCCCTGATCGCTCAAGGAGTTATTTCTGTTTGCAGATTTGGAACTAGTCACTAATATTTCCCAAGTTCAAATTATTATGTATCTCTCTCTCTCTGACCTGAACTCAAGAGAACACAATTTGAGAAATTTTAAACGTTCTCAATAATTTAGATGATTTGTTTGACTGGATTCAGACAGTAAAAGATCTCTGCAGGTTCCCCTTGTCAACAATTTCTCCTACTTTGAATGAGGTTGTTAGTGTACAACATATTCCACCCTAGAGAACACTAGTGTCTTAAAAATGTTTTGTCATTGGTCTGACATCTCTTGTTTGATAGTTTCTAGTTCTTCAAGATAGGGTCTTGCTCTTCAAGATAGGTTCTTGTTTGATTGGTTCTTCTCACCTGTAAATTTCTTGCAGTTGAGACAGCTATTTTATATAGCTGTTTGTGGTTTGTTTGTTGAATGTACATAGCCTGCATGTGCTATGTTATGGTTTGTGTATGGAATACATATAGTCTTCTTATGCTATGATATAGTTTTTTGTATGGAATGTATATAGATTTTAAGTGCTGTTTCATGGTTTGTTTGTGAAATGATTGTATAGCCTGAATGTATTATTTTCCTAATATACACAATATGCATAAACAATAAACAGAATTTCTTGCCAATTTCTTGAAAAATTAAGTTGATCTTGTTTTAAATATTTAAAACAAATGGGAATGATATTAGGAGATTGGAAACTAAACGAGGCTGTTACACTATAGAACATCATCGTTACAGAATGTCAGTATTACAGCACACCAACTTAACAGAAAAATAACATTACAGAACACCTACATAACAGAACACCAAAATTACAGAATAACAACATTTCAGAACACCAATATTAGAGAACGCGAACATAACAGAACACGAACATTACAGAACAACGACAGAACACCAACAGAACAACAACAGGACATAAGACCAACAGATAATATCAGGTAGAACTGGAAAAAATATTAATTAGAACAAACGCAAGGAAAATTATGTTTTTATAACTTTCAGTAGAGTTCTTCATTGGAAAATTCCAATACGAATCTTTCCATTTTCAGCAAACGGGAGAGTTGCAAGTTAAAAATTTCGACTTTAAAAAAATATATATATATATTGCTGAAAACTAACACTTCAATACACCGCCTAAGTTGAATACAATATTTTTATTTGGAAATATAAACAAAATGTATCAATTTAAGTCGAAATATAGAGGATTTTACAGTTTTATCCCAGAGGATTGGATCAGAAATCGAATTTGGTTTAGAAAACGGCCACTAGGGTGCTTCAGTTCGAAATTGTAATGAAAATAACATAGTTTCTAATACATATATATATATATAGACTTCCAAGCTAACACGAGAAAACGCCCTGATGGTGTTCAACCCGTCCTCGCAAATTCGTATAGTCAATATTGACTTATTAGTTACCTGCATAGGTGACATACTAAACATAATAATTTCCCTTGAAAATCATCATAGAAAACACCGACCTTACCTAACCTACTTAGTATGTTAAAATAAGCATGTTATAGCTTCGTAATTACAATTGTTACTTAACCTATTATAGGTATAGGTTAGGTAATAATTGTAATTACGAAGCAATAAGATGTTTATCTTAACATACTAAGTAGGTTAGGTAAGGTCGGTGTTTTCTATGAAGATTTTCAAGGGGAAACTATTATGTTAAGTATGTCACCTATGCACTTATTTAATAAGTCAATATTGACTATACGAATTTGCGAGGACGGGTTGTGGTGTTACATAAATCAGACGAAAGCATTAAGAGGGGTCTCGTAGCGCAATAAGCTTCGTTCCTGACTAGAAGGCCAAGAGTTCGAGTCTTTGCCCCCTACAGTAGTGGCACTGTAGGAGGCCCTGAACAGTGCCGGAAGGTGACGGGTGAGGGGTAACATGCTGCCTCATACTGGCACTACATCACTCTACGGTTGAGTCAACAGCAGCATCATTCAGCACCCAAAAAGCATATTCTACATTTTGCTTCAAATGAAACATTTCGTGGATGGCTTTAAAGCTATTGAACTAATCCCAAACCCTACACAACACGACATTAAGAACATAATAACAAAAGAAAATAGTAATTTAAGGATATAATAACATATGAACATATTAATATAAGAATAGAGTAAACCCTAAAAGGCCAATTGGGCCAGGTACGACCCAACTCTTAAATACATAACCACCCAACTCCTTCTTTTACATACACAATCTGCGCCTGAAACAATTACATTAAACCCACGTGTATAAAACCCCTCTTTCTCCATCCCCCTCTCACCCAACCACTTGGGCTGGACGGAAGAAACGACGGTCTGGCTTCATTCTGGTCGGCGTTCAATCCCCGACCGTTCAAATGGTTGGGGCACCATTCCATCCCACCGTCTCATCCCAAATCCTTATCCTGACCACTTCCCAGTGCTATATAGTCGCAATGGCTTGGTGCTTTCCCCTTGATAATTCCCATTCCCATTCCATTCCCTTCTACCAATCCTTCCTCTCCCCTCTATCACGCAATCCTTTGGACAGAGTTAAATTCTGTCACGAATACCAGGCAGGACGCCCTGAGGGGCGACAGGAACCTCCACTACATAGCTACATATACTTATATGTAGAAGCTGTCAGGAGCTCGTAGAGATGCAGCCTCGGGAGGGTAATTGACTTCACCTGGTCGCCGTCAAGAGGATAATTGACTTCACCTGGTCGCCGTCAAGAGGATAATTGACTTCACCTGGTCGCCGTCAAGAGGATAATTGACTTCACCTGGTCGCCATCAAGAGGATAATTGACTTCACCTGGTCGCCGTCAAGAGGATAATTGACTTCACCTGGTCGCCGTCAAGAGGATAATTGACTTCACCTGGTCGACGATGTTGTTGCTGTTAAAGATTCGCTACCTGGAACAAAAAGTTCCAAGTAGCACGGGCTATGGTGAGCCCGTAGTACACCTGGTTGACGTCCAGAGAGATACGCTACGCAACGGTTGGTGGGAAAAGCGGCTCACACGAGGATTGGTGAGGCCCCACACTACTCAGGGTTTAGGGCTCACCCGAGGTATCAACCCTACACAACTTAGGGTACAGGGTTCATTAATAACCAAAGCCCAACAAAGCTTTAATTTAAGCTTGAAAAACACGACACACACATACAGCAGACCAACACTACCCGTAATACACACATACAGCAGACCAACACTACCCGTAATACACACACACGGCAGACCAACACTCCCCCGTAACACACACACGGCAGACCAACACTTCCCCGTAACACACACATGGCAGACCAACACACCCGTAACACACACACTGCAGACCAACACTCCCCCGTAACACACACACGGCAGACCAACACTCCCCCGTAACACACACACGGCAGACCAACACTCCCCCATAACACACACACGGCAGACCAACACTCCCCGTAACACACACACGGCAAACCAACACTCCCCGTAACACACACACGGCAGACCAACACTCCCCCGTAACACACACACGGCAGACCAACACTCCCCGTAACACACACACGGCAGACCAACACTCCCCCGTAACACACACACGGCAGACCAACACTCCCCCGTAACACACACACGGTAGACCAACACTCCCCGTAACACACACACGGTAGACCAACACTCCCGTAACACACACACAACAGACCAACACTCCCCGTAACACACACACGGCAGACCAACACTCCACCGTAACACACACACGGCAGACCAACACTCCCCCGTAACACACACATGGCAGACCAACACCCCCCCGTAACACACACACGGCAGACCAACACTCCCCGTAACACACACACGGCAGACCAACACTCCCCCGTAACACACACACGGCAGACCAACACTCCCCCGTAACACACACACGGCAGACCAACACTCCCCGTAACACACACACGGCAGACCAACACTCCCCGTAACACACACACGGCAGACCAACACTTCCCCGTAACACACACACACGGCAGACCAACACTCCCCGTAACACACACACGGCAGACCAACACTCCCCGTAACACACACACGGCAGACCAACACTCCCCGTAACACACACACGGCAGACCAACACTCCCCCGTAACACACACACGGCAGACCAACACCCCCCCGTAACACACACATGGCAGACCAACACCCCCCGTAACACACACACGGCAGACCAACACTCCCCGTAACACACACACGGCAGACCAACACTCCCCGTAACACACACACGGCAGACCAACACTCCCCGTAACACACACACGGCAGACCCACACCCCCCGTAACACACACACGGCAGACCAACACTCCCCCGTAACACACACACACGGCAGACCAACACTCCCCCGTAACACACACACGGCAGACCAACACTCCCCGTAACACACACACACGGCAGACCAACACTACCCGTAATACACACATACAGCAGACCAACACTACCGTAATACACACACACGGCAGACCAACACTCCCCCGTAACACACACACGGCAGACCAACACTTCCCCGTAACACACACATGGCAGACCAACACACCCGTAACACACACACTGCAGACCAACACTCCCCCGTAACACACACACGGCAGACCAACACTCCCCCGTAACACACACACGGCAGACCAACACTCCCCCATAACACACACACGGCAGACCAACACTCCCGTAACACACACACGGCAAACCAACACTCCCCGTAACACACACACGGCAGACCAACACTCCCCGTAACACACACACGGCAGACCAACACTCCCCCGTAACACACACACGGCAGACCAACACTCCCCCGTAACACACACACGGCAGACCAACACTCCCCGTAACACACACACGGTAGACCAACACTCCCCCGTAACACACACACGGTAGACCAACACTCCCCGTAACACACACACAACAGACCAACACTCCCGTAACACACACACGGCAGACCAACACTCCACCGTAACACACACACGGCAGACCAACACTCCCCCGTAACACACACATGGCAGACCAACACCCCCCCCGTAACACACACACGGCAGACCAACACTCCCCCGTAACACACACACGGCAGACCAACACTCCCCCGTAACACACACACGGCAGACCAACACTCCCCGTAACACACACACGGCAGACCAACACTCCCCGTAACACACACACGGCAGACCAACACTCCCCGTAACACACACACGGCAGACCAACACTTCCCGTAACACACACACACGGCAGACCAACACTCCCCCGTAACACACACACGGCAGACCAACACTCCCCGTAACACACACACGGCAGACCAACACTCCCCGTAACACACACACGGCAGACCAACACTCCCCCGTAACACACACACGGCAGACCAACACCCCCCCGTAACACACACATGGCGTACCAACACCCCCCCGTAACACACACACGGCAGACCAACACTCCCCGTAACACACACACGGCAGACCAACACTCCCCGTAACACACACACGGCAGACCAACACTCCCCGTAACACACACACGGCAGACCCACACCCCCCGTAACACACACACGGCAGACCAACACTCCCCCGTAACACACACACGGCAGACCAACACTCCCCCGTAACACACACACGGCAGACCAACACTCCCCGTAACACACACACACGGCAGACCAACACTCCCCCGTAACACACACACGGCAGACCAACACTCCCCGTAACACACACACGGCAGACCAACACTCCCCCGTAACACACACACGGCAGACCAACACTCCCCCGTAACACACACACGGCAGACCAACACTCCCCCGTAACACACACACGGCAGACCAACACTCCCCGTAACACACACACGGCAGACCAACACTCTCCGTAACACACACACGGCAGACCAACACTCCCCCGTAACACACACACGGCGGACCAACACTCCCCGTAACACACACACGGCAGACCAACACTCCCCCGTAACACACACACGGCAGACCAACACTCCCCCGTAACACACACACACGGCAGACCAACACTCCCCCGTAACACACACACAACAGACCAAAACTCCCCCGTAACACACACACGGCAGACCAACACTCCCCCGTAACACACACACGGCAGACCAACACTCCCCCGTAACACACACACGGCAGACCAACACTCCCCCGTAACACACACACGGCAGACCAACACTCCCCGTAACACACACACGGCAGACCAACACTCCCCCGTAACACACACACAACAGACCAACACTCCCCCGTAACACACACACGGCAGACCAACACTCCCCCGTAACACACACACGGCAGACCAACACTCCCCGTAACACACACACGGCAGACCAACACTCCCCCGTAACACACACACGGCAGACCAACACTCCCCCGTAACACACACACGGCAGACCAACACTCCCCCGTAACACACACACGGCAGACCAACACTCCCCCGTAACACACACACGGCAGACCAACACTCCCCGTAACACACACACAACAGACCAACACTCCCCCGTAACACACACACGGCAGACCAACACTCCCCCGTAACACACACACGGCAGACTAACACTCCCCCGTAACACACACACGGCAGATCAACACTCCCCCGTAACACACACACACGGCAGACCAACACTCCCCCGTAACACACACACGGCAGACCAACACTCCCCGTAACACACACACGGCAGACCAACACCCCCCGTAACACACACACGGCAGACCAACACTCCCCCGTAACACACACACACGCAGACCAACACTCCCCCGTAACACACACACAACAGACCAACACTCCCCCGTAACACACACACGGCAGACCAACACTCCCCCGTAACACACACATGGCAGACCAACACTCCCCCGTAACACACACACGGCAGACCAACACTCCCCCGTAACACACACACAACAGACCAACACTCCCCCGTAACACACACACGGCAGACCAACACTCCCCCGTAACACACACACGGCAGACCAACACTCCCCCGTAACACACACACACGGCAGACCAACACTCCCCCGTAACACACACACGGCAGACCAACACTCCCCCGTAACACACACACGGCAGACCAACACTCCCCCGTAACACACACACACGGCAGACCAACACTCCCCCGTAACACACACACGGCAGACCAACACTCCCCGTAACACACACACGGCAGACCAACACTCCCCCGTAACACACACACGGCAGACCAACACTCCCCGTAACACACACACACGGCAGACCAACACTCCCCCGTAACACACACACGGCAGACCAACACTCCCCCGTAACACACACACACGGCAGACCAACACTCCCCGTAACACACACACGGCAGACCAACACTCCCCGTAACACCACACACGGCAGACCAACACTCCCCCGTAACACACACATGGGGTTCGCTAGGTTAAGTCACGTAATGTTAGTTTTTAGATTAGTTTTATTATAAGAATGTTTAATATTGTTNTAATCGTAGACTTCAACACTGTAGACCTCACACTGAGTATACACGTTCGATGTGTGTGAATCAGTGTGAGGGAGATGGGTCACCCAGCAGTCAGTGTAAGGGAGATGGGTCACCCAGCAGTCAGTGTGAGGAGATGGGTCACCCAGCAGTCAGTGTGAGGGAGATGGGTCACCCAGCAGTCAGTGTGAGGGAGAGGGTCACCCAGCAGTCAGTGTGAGGGAGATGGGTCACCCAGCAGTCAGTGTGAGGGAGATGGGTCACCCAGCAGTCAGTGTGAGGGAGATGGGTCACCCCAGCAGTCAGTGTGAGGGAGATGGGTCACCCAGCAGTCAGTGTGAGGGAGATGGGTCACCCAGCAGTCAGTGTGAGGGAGATGGGTCACCCAGCAGTCAGTGTGAGGGAGATGGGTCACCCAGCAGTCAGTGTGAGGGAGATGGGACCTCCTCCAATAATCTGGTCCGCCCCCATTCCCAACTTTTCATTCCTCAAAAAAATAGCTTCGCGAAAATCTGGTAGCCAAACAGAGTTTACTCTCACACAACTTTTCCACGCGATGTTAAATCCGATTTCCTTGTGTTCACTGTTTCCTAACTCCCACTGTGTTGCCCAGCGAAAAGCCTTAAATATATTGGTTTCAAATTGGCTTCATAATGTTTAATAAAGTAATCCTGAAATATTTATACAAAAAATTGTCTCGGAATATATAACATAAGACTATAGTTTCTATAATGTTTTTATTGTTCAGCTTATTATGCTATAATTAACGTCATCTATAACACACTGACAGATCTAATTGCCCTAGAATTTGGATGTCCTATAATTCAGATTATAGGGACGATTTAAGGGAGTTAAGATTATGGCTAACTCAATGGGTTTAGATATTTCCTTCCTTCATCTCAATTGAGATTTAGTGGGCAATATATAATTAACTTTTATCAAACAATCTTGAGGTTATCTTGAGATGATTTCGGGGCTTTAGTGTCCCCGTGGCCCGTTCCTCGACCAGGCCTCCGCCCCCAGGAAGCAGCCCGTGACAGCTGACTAACTCCCAGGTACCTATTTTACTGCTAGGTAACAGGGGCATAGGGTGAAAGAAACTCTGCCTATTGTTTCTCCGGCCGGCGCCCGAGATCGAATCCGGGACCACAGGATCACAAGTCCAGCGTGCTGTCCGCTCGGCCGACCGGCTCCCACCGTTATTGTTAAATAATTATATCAAAATAGGTTATGCTTGCGGCTCAGTTTTATTACCATACAGCTATTTTTAGTGCCAGTGTTTATAAGATACAGCAAATGGCTTCATTTTGTCGGCACTCACAACACAAGGCGCTCAGCTATTAATAACTGTCTGGCTGAACATTACGCAATACGCAAAATGTTCTCTCAATTCGTGAAATGTTCTTTAAACACGTGAAATGTTCTCGCAATGCGTATTAATATGATGGAAATTTAGCACTAAAGGAAGCATATTCCCCAAAGGAAAATAATTAATAAGCTCATTAAATAAATTAGTTTCTACGGTGAGTCTTGAGATTAGCTGATGTCCGATAACAGCTCTTAGATTAGTGTTTCATTAAGAACAATAACAGTGTTTCTAAAGGACACTTTAGGTAAATTGACTTACTTACGTATTGTAAGTAAATGATTTATTGTAAGTGAATGATTTACTGTAAGTAAATCATGAGACTACACAATAAAAAGTAGACCACGACGAAACACCCACACAACACACACACACACACACACACACACACCACACACACACACACACACACACACACACACACACACACACAACACACACACAAAGTTGATGAGAAGAGTTGTGACAGATGAGGATTGCAGGATCCTCCAAGAGGACCTGAACAGGTTGCAGAGATGGTCAGAGAAATGGCTACTGGAATTCAACACGAGCAAATGTAAAGTTATGGAAATGGGACTAGGAGACAGGAGACCAAAGGGACAGTACACAATGAAGGGGAACAGCCTACAATGTGACGACGCGCGAAAGAGACCTGGGTGTGGACGTAACACCTAATCTATCTCCTGAGGCACATATAAATAGGATAACGACAGCAGCGTACTCTACACTGGCAAAAGTTAGAACATCATTCAGAAACCTAAGTAAGGAGGCATTTAGGGCTCTTTACACTGCCTACGTGAGGCCAGTCTTAGAGTATGCCGCCTCATCATGGAGTCCCCATCTAAAGAAGCACATAATGAAACTGGAAAAGGTTCAGAGGTTTGCAATGAGATTCGTCCCAGAGCTACGAGGGATGGAGTATGAGGAGCGCCTGGGGGAACTATGCCTTACGACACTAGAAAGACGAAGGGAGAGGGGGGACATGATAGGAACGTATAAAATACTCAGAGGGATTGACAGAGTGGACATAGACGAAATGTTCACACGGAATAGTAACAGAACGAGGGGACATGGATGGAAGTTAGAAACTCAGATGAGTCACAGAGATGTTAGGAAGTTTTCTTTTAGCGTGAGAGTAGTGGGAAAATGGAATGCACTTAAGGAACAGGTTGTGGAAGCCAATACTATTCATAATTTTAAAACCAGGTATGATAGGGAAATGGGATAGGAGTCATTGCTGTAAACAACTGATGCTCGAAAGGCGGGATCCAAGAGTCAATGCTCGATCCTGCAGACACATATAGGTGAGTACATATAGGTGAGTACACACACCCACCCACACACACACACACACACACCACCCACCCACACACACACACACACACACACACACACACACACACACACACACACACACACACACACACAGCCCACCTCAAGTTGGAAACTCAGATGAGTCACAGAGATGTTAGGAAGTTTTCTTTTAGTGTGAGAGTAGTGGGAAAATGGAATGCACTTAAGGAACAGGTTGTGGAAGCCAATACTATTCATAATTTTAAAACCAGGTATGATAGGGAAATGGGACAGGAGTCATTGCTGTAAACAACTGATGCTCGAAAGGCGGGATCCAAGAGTCAATGCTCGATCCTGCAAACACATATAGGTGAGTACATATAGGTGAGTACACACACACACACACACACACACACACACACACACACACACACACACACACACACACACACACACACACACACCCACACACACACACACTCAAATCGCCTCAACAATACCCGCCATTCTTTTAGTAACGATAGAGACTTATCTCACAAGCGGAGCCAGAGTTACTTATCTATTTCTATAGGTGACTAGCGATGACTGCGTTATCATACGGTGCGTTACGACCACTTCCATGCTACGTTAGAACGTCAGATTAACGATCCCTTCGCTACGATCTCTCCCACGCTCGTTCAGCAAGCAAGAATCTCCGTTCTTGAAGAACGATACTGCTTTAGAAGTTGAAATGAATTAATAAGTACAGTTTTTGACTGGACCTGAGAGATCCTATTGATTGGCCCTGAGAGAGTCATGTGACTAGTTCTTGGAGAATTTTGATTGGGAGATGAACAATGTGTGGAGAATTCTTCACTTGTCGCCCACTCAAACACAGCTCATCTCAACACAGCCCGCCTCAAAACAGCTCATCTCAACACAGCCCGCCTCAACACAGCTCATCTCAACACAGCCCGCCTCAACACAGCTCATCTCAACACAGCCCGCCTCAACACAGCTCATCTCAACACAGCCCGCCTCAACACAGCTCATCTCAACACAGCCTGCCTCAACACAGCTCATCTCAACACAGCCCGCCTCAACACAGCTCATCTCAACACAGCCCGCCTCAACACAGCCCAATCTCTTATATAATCATATTATGTAATATTGACCGCTAATTGGCAGCTCATAAAATAATTTCCTAATCCAAAAATTGGTTGTGATTACCTCCCAATTCCCTCCTTAATTATTAAATCAAGGTAATGTATTAAGTGCGCGATATTGTGTAATTTATAATTACCAAATACAATATAATTTCTTCATTTTTTTAACCTGTTCGTTACATTCCCCTTCATGCAAGTATTCATTCTTGTATTGAATATATCTCTTGTATCTATATTCTCATGCTATATCATGCTATATCTATCTATATTCTCTATATCTATCTATATCTATCTATCTATCTGTCTATATCTATTATCTATCTATATCTATCTATATTCTCATGCTATATTATATCAAAATATACCCCCCTCTCCTTCCGAGTCAGAATTATCAAGCATTTACGAAACCATTACATCTTTGTTATCATAGTGGATTTATTGAGATTTATTCAACATTTTGGGCTCCAGAGCACTACGAGGTTAGTTATAATATGATAACGTTGCAATGTGAAGTTTCCAAGCTCATAAACTGCTTAAAAATATATAAACATGCGCTCATGATATAGGAAAGATATACAGGTTTGCAAGTGGTTGAATAAACACTCGATGAATCCTGGTTAGTATTTTCTTCAGTGTAGCTACCTACTGTTCCCTTCCAGCCCTGGCCGACGATATATATATATATA
>WNGS01039543.1:6521211-6539634 GCA_020271785.1 Procambarus virginalis | reverse complement strand
TGCTTAATTGTGGAATGCACAAAATGGTGACCTATAACAGGTAAGTTGTGAATGCAGCTTTGACGTCAAAGAACCATTAAAAAAGAAGGCCTATTTGCTCAACCATTTCATTTACCCATGAGTAATTGGCCCTTTTCAAAGCTCCTGTTAATACTTTCCCTAGCTTACCTATGGTTTATAAGTAGGTCCCCAATTATGCTGTTTGAACAGGGTAACTTGTTAGAGTAGGCACCCTATCGTCCTTTTCTGCCCAGGGTTCGAGCCCGAACAATAGTGTTCTGCGGTAATAGAGGGAGATGTGGTGTGATACACCATATGGCTTTTCTTCTATCTATCTATATATATATATAATATATATATTATATATATATATATATATATATAATATATATATATATATATATATATATATATATATATATATTAGAATGTTAAAACACTTGAATTACCTTCTGTGGTTGAGTGGTCAATAACTCATCCACACTATATGTTGAACACATCTCAACCATGTTTATGTATGACAGACAGGACTGTATATATATACTACTTAGCGTTGTATATATGATTAGTCAGGTCGGTGGCAGAAAATAAATTAAAGCGAAAGTGTCGGAGAGTGACTTAGCCCAATAGGCTCTGTCTCCTAGCTGTTTACAGACGATGAGTCACGATAACGTGGATGAAGATATCATGACCAGATCACATATCTCAAGATGAGGAGACGACGACGTTTCGGCCCATCTTGGACCATTATCAAGTCATTGACCAGACCACACACTAGAAGGTGAAGGGACGACGACGTTTCGGTCCATCTTGGACCATTATCAAGTCATTGACCAGACCACACACTAGAAGGTGAAGGGACGACGACGTTTCGGTCCATCTTAGACCATTATCAAGTCATATGCCTCACACATAATGCCATAATACCTGTTGATTGACAGTTGAGAGGCGGGACCACAGAGCCAGAGATCAACCCTTGCAAGCACAACTAGGGGGAGTACCACTACGTGAGTACACATGACAATGATCCAGGACGGACCGAAACGTCGTTGACCATTGTTTGGATGACCAAACAATGGTCATCCTAGCTATTTGTAACTGGTTCCTCGTCATTTATCATGACCTTCAAGGTCTGCAGCGATGGCCTCGCTTCTTGCAGGACAGCGTTCAATCCCCGATGGTGCAAGTGGATGGGGCACCATTCCTTCCCTTCCATTCGTGCTTTGATCTAGTGTGTTTCAGGTCCCTCCCTAGTCTCCACTGTGTTGTTGTTAACAACCTCGTTAACTTGTGAACTACATAACTTTGGCACTCATTAAACCTCCACGGCACTGCTTCCCCCCTCCCCAATCCCTATCATTAACAACCCCATCAGGATACTACACCAATTAGCAATGCTAATGTCGAATTAGCATCACCAGTAATTGAATCTGAATAGTAAGTCACATAAATAGTTCATTGTTAAATATAGGCTTTACTGCTTCGGTTCATTAAGCTAATGCCTTTAATAACAAATATTAATGCTATTTCCACACTTAATATTCCTAATATAATTATATGGGACATAGATATCGTATTACTATTTGTAGTTTTAAAGAAGTTTGGTACAGAGGCGGGACCAAAGAGCTGAAGCTCGATCCCCTGTGAGTTGTGAGTGTATGCTGTGAGTGTATGCTGTGAGTGTATGCTGTGAGTGTATGCTGTGAGTGTATGCTGTGAGTGTATGCTGTGAGTGTATGCTGTGAGTGTATGCTGTGAGTGTATGCTGTGAGTGTATGCTGTGAGTGTATGTTGTGAGTGTATGTTGTGAGTGTATACTGTGAGTGTATGCTGTGAGTGTATGTTGTGAGTGTATGAGTTCATATCGCATCCTCTTCTCACAGGATGATTAGACATACAATAAATCAGGAGAGAACTGGAGGTGCCCAACTGTTCTGTCCAGTCAGAGGATTGAACCCGGGCCCATCGTATGCGAGCCTAGGACGTAGACCACTGTGCTACGATAAATCAGACGAGGGGTGTTGGGGGAAGCACATTCTGAGAGACATTTCACCTTTGGCCAGTTGGCTAATGGCTGTTAATTGCTGTGGGGAGGAGGTTAATTGCTGTGGGGAAGAAGTTAGATGCTGTGGGAGACCTTCCCCTCAAAGATTAGACAAGTGACAGCCTTCAGACTCTCCTGCTTCAGAAAGCCAACTCTCCACTGTGTGTGTGTAGAATGTGAAAGCTAGAATGAACTGGTGCAAGGTCCTCATAAAAAAGTAATTTTATTCTAAAAAAGAACGCGACTATCGCTCTACCAGCCAAGCCAGGGTGCTCACAGTAAGGATGGAGTCAAATAGTAGCTAACTACTACTTAATGCGGGGATTAAAGCTATCTTAGAGCATCTTTAAAGTATCTGGAGGCAAACCAACCCTTTATCCATGTCATTTAATTGTAAACCTCAATATTGTCGGTAAAAATGCTTCATTTACATCAGCACAGCCACCTACCACTACCACCATCACCACCACCACCACCACCACCACTACCACCACCACTACCACCACCACCACCACCACCACCACCACCCCCACCACCACCACCACCACCACACCACCACCACCACCACCACCACCACTACCACCACCACCACCACCACCACCACCACCACCACCAGCACCACCACCACCACCACCAGCACCACCACCACCACCACCACCACCACCACCATCACCACTACCACCACCACCACCCCACCACCACCCCCACCACCACCACCACCATCACTACCATCACCACCACCACCACCACCACCACCACCACTACCACCACCACCCCAATAACTCATAGTGAAGCCCGCCATTTTCAAGCCAATACCTTCCGTAATAATATTCACGCCTCCTCTAACACAATCCAAACAAAGGAGCAAAACATGACTGAACAATCACCTGAAGAATGTGTATACAAAGCTAGCTGGAAGCTCCGTTTGAAAGAGCTTTGCGAAACTGGGAATGAGTTTAGGAGCCTTGGAAAATTGGGAATTGGGTGAGGACACATGAAAAATTGGGAACTCAGTGAGGAGTTTTAATAATTGAGAATACTGAGGCTGGATTTTGAGTGGCTTGTTAAGGCTAGGGTTGCTAAATCAAACCTGTTCTTATTTCCTTATTCCCAAGGGTCGTTAATCCAGCCGTCAAACCCCATAAAGAATGAAAGAAAACCCCATTAAGAATAAAAGATAAAGAATGAAAATAGCTTTATACAGTCTTCTCTTTAGGCAACGCTTGTCCAAACAATGGCCGACCTCAAAGATGCATTCACAAAATTTCAAGTTTATTGTATTCAAATGTGGTATTTTGTTACACATTTATATATTAAAATTTATTGTATAGTTTGACCTAGGTTTGGTTAGGTTAGGTTAGGTTAGGTTAGGTTGGTTAGGTTAGGTTAGGTTAGGTTAGGTTAGGTTTGGTTAGGTTAGGTTAGGTTAGGTTAGGTTAGGTTAGGTTAGGTTTGGTTAGGTTAGGTTAGGTTTGGTTAGGTTTGGTTAGGTTAGGTTAGGTTAGGTTAGGTTAGGTTAGGTTAGGTTTCCATTTTTTAAGTACATGGGTGAAGCATTTACAAAGGTGCAGTTAGAACAGAGGACATCAGCGAAGCACTGTTCACAGCCCAGTACTGCTGCTGTGGTGGATATGTGAGCCTGCGGGCCGCTCCAAGCAACAGTCTGTTGGACCAAGTGCTGGAAGCACCCCGTAGCAGCTGTCTAACTCCCAGGTACCTATTTACTGCTAAATAGGATGCTAGGCGATTAGTATCATCAGGGTGAAATAAACCCTACCCATTTGTTTCCACCTCCGCCGGGGATCGAACCAGGAACCTTAGGACTACGAATCCCGAGTGCTGTCCACTCAGCCGTCAGGGCCAGAGGTTTAACAAAATCCCACAAACTCGGACCAGAAATGGGAAGAGATGGATCTATTCGCCTTTCACAAAGTTCAGAAGCCGTCTGAACTTTGACCTAAAACTGATGGTATTGCAGAAAGAAATCACATTAGTGTGATGTATCAGAGAGAAGCTCACTTGGAGCCGCGAGGAGCATGTGGATCACAGGTTCGAATCCTCCTGATACTTTCTACTGATTTACTGATGCTGTTATTTTGTTATCATTTAAATATAAGTGGCAACTGAGAGAGTATACTCAAGGAAGACTGGGGTCAGTGTACATGATACCAGCACAGGAAGGTAAGGTCAGTGTACTCAATACCAGCACAGGAAGGAAAGGTCAGTGTACTCAATACCAGCACAGGAAGGCAAGTATTGGATCCCTCTGGGCTTTCTTCCACTTCTCTGGAGAGATGAAAAGATCCAGATTGATCCCAAACTAATACTGAGAACCTTAACAGGAATTAGGACGAAGATACCTGGATACGAGGCGCCAGACCCGCCCGGCCTGCCAGAGACACGAAATTTGTAAACGCAAAAATGCTCAATAAACAGTGAAGGATGAACAATAATGGATAGGGCAAGTAGCAGTGAATGGGGCTGTATTGGAGACATGAGAGAGAGGGAGAGGGAGAGGGAGAGAGAGAGAGAGAGAGAGAGAGAGAGAGAGAGAGAGAGAGAGAGACAGAGACAGCGAGGGAGAGAAAGCGACCCACACCTCACAGAAGTCAGAAGAACGACCAATTAACATGTCACAGTTAAACCTCACACTGAACACTACAACACATCTATATCCACCTACGCAGCTGCGCGGATGTCCCCAACTTTTGCTAGCTGGCAACATAACTCAAGGCCATACTCATCTCACACTCACTTCCTCATTATCCTCAAGTATCCACAAGCGTCCTCAAGATAAACATCAAGCGAGGGTTCAACCTCTTACCTGGATACATCAAGCCTCTTCCTATTCTCACCAGAGCAACTTTTTAATGGCGAGGAGATCTTCACTTACCCCGCACTAACCGTCAGGAAATGTTCCCAGGATCGATTTGACCCTGCGTCTTGGCAAGGAGAGCCACACTTCGCTCTTCCTGACAGCCGTCAAGCGTTAGAAAACATTTCCAAGGCTGGTATACCTTCCAGGGCTGGTATACCTTCCAGGGCTGGTATACCTTCCAGGCTGCTATACCTTAAAGGGCTGGTATACCATTTCGTTCGAGGGTAGGGAACTGTACATGCTCTTCCAGACAACTGCTAACGGCCAGGAAACATTTCTGAAGTTGATTTACCATTACCTGGACGCAGGAAGCCGTACTCCGCACCTCCGGAAGTCTCCCACCACACTTTAACAATCATCAACGACTTTGTTGACATCCAGTGGCCAATTAGTCTTATATATGTGTCGAGTTTTATATCAGAATTCTGTGGTTGACGTCACAAGTGGTTGAGGTGATTTAAATAACCTTCAAGTGGTTGATGGGCGTTCACCCGTTCCTCACAGAAATACAGACCACACAATGGACACCAATTAACATATCTGGAGCCCCAATTTCAGGCGCCCTATTTCTGTCTGCACTACCACAATAACTGACGATCCATTGTGTTGTCATTGTCTGAGTCCAATGTCCTGATCAAAGGTTTCCTTCCGGACAAAGGAGGAACAAAAGAGGCATTGGAAGGGTAACGATGCGGTGCCAATGGCCTGGTTTGGACCTTTTATCAAAAACAATGGGGTCCTTTTTGACAAGGACCTTTTTGACAATGGAAAGAATTGTGTCAACAAACACCTTGTGTGTGCTGAGCTGCTCAGGTCACTAGCTTTTCCTGCTATACCTGTGCACAGCTTGGCTAGGTGGGTTAATTCACATATTTTTGAAAGCTTGGATCACACAGCTATGCAGGCGATGAGTCACAATAACGTGGCTAAAGTATGTTGACCAGACCACACACTAGAAGGTGAAGGGACGACGACGTTTCGGTCCGTCCTGGACCATTCTCAACGTTGTCGTCCCTTCACCTTCTAGTGTGTTGTCTGGTCATCACACAGCTAAGAAGTGAACATGGCCGACCACTGAAACATTCAGACGCATTATGGTAAATTGACACTAGTGGTAAATACGCCCAAGGAACTCAATTTTCGTTGCAGACGAAGAGCCACAATAACGAGGCTGAAGATAAGATCTATCTTGAGGTTATCTTGAGATGATTTTGGGGCTTTAGTGTCCCCTCGGCCCGGTCCTCGACCAGGCCTCCACCCCCAGGAAGCAGCCCGTGACAGCTGACTAACACCCAGATACCTATTTTACTGCTAGGTAACAGGGGCATAGGGTGAAAGAAACTCTGCCCAATGTTTCTCGCCGGTGCCCGGGATCGAACCCGGCACGATAGGATCACAAGTCCAGCGTGCTGTCCGCTCAGCCGACCGGCACATAATAATGCAGGTATTATAGTAGTAGTAGCCATCTATCAGTCTCAGGAGACTATGGAGTTGTGCTCTGGTTGTCGGTCTGGAGTGGCCTCTCCAGGTCGCAAAGCCAGGGTAGGTTGATATGGAGGAGAAGCTGTCACCCAAGCAGCAGCTCTGCTGATGTATGGCGTTGATATTAATTTGCGCTTTTTGTACAAGTGGTTAACTGACAATCGTAATACAATACTCAATCACCTCTTTTTTCCCCATAATTTCTTCCCTAATGATACTATTCTTCCCTTTGTTATGTCCAAAATCCCCGCAAAATCCCTTAATCATCACATTACCTTAGTAACACACACACACCACACACACACACACACACACACACACACACACCACACCACACACACACACACACACACACACACACGGGGGAGGGGAAGGGAGGGGGTGGAAGGGGTCAGGTAGGAGGAGGGGTGTTAGGAGGGGCTTGTTGAGCAACAGAAAAGAAGGGAAGACGTGGGAGGGGGGTGAGGGGGGCAGAAGAGAGGGGAGAGGGAAGTAGAAACACCGCAACACAGCCCACATGAGGCAAGAATGGAGCTCTCAACACAAATCATGGCCACCATAACTCCCAGCAAGACCCTCCCTTCAGCACGCAATACAATTTTCCAGTCCCAAGCGACCTTTTATTATTTTGGAACCTCCTTTATTTCTTTAAAGGAGTAGATTTTTATAATGATTTATAATGATTTTTATCACTTATTGTTCAAACACTTTCTTTGGCCTCTTGTTTATATATATATATATATATATATATATATATATATATATATATATATATATATATATATATATATATATATATATATATATATATATATATATATATATATATATAAGTTAAAGTGTTAAAGAGTTTCTCATTGTAAGAATTATGTTTTGTTACTATAGCAATCATTACAAATAAATATAAGATATGCAGACACATTGTAAATGCTAAAGTATATATATATTTATATTTATATATCCTATGGCTATACCTTCAAGCCATCCTACGTATTTAAACTGTCTCGTATTCCACCTTGTGGTGATTCTCTCAGATCTTCCTAATATCTTCCCTGCCACACCCTTCCATCCGCTTGCATGCCTCAACCATGTCACTCCCTAACTCTCTGCCCCTCCCTGCCTAGGGAATGTCAACTGAGCTGTCCCAATCACTTCCCAATATGAAAAACTTCCAGATCTGGGGCCAGATTCACGAAAGCACTTACGCAAGCACTTACGAACGTGTACATCTTTCCTCAATCTTTGACGATTTTGGTTACATTTATTGAACAGTTTACAAGCATGAAAACTTGCCAATCAACGGTTGTTATTGTTATAAACAGCCTCCTGGTGCTTCGGAGCTCATTAACTGTTTAATAATTGGAAACAAAGCCGCCAAAGATTGAGAAAAAATGTACAGGTTCGTAAGTGCNCGTTTTAAGACGGTACTGCGTCTGGGTACAAGTGACAGGATTAAGTGATGTATCTTCCTCCTTAGATGAACACTCCTGCAGCCTCCTGGCTCGTTGAACACTCCTGCAGCCTCCTGGCTCGTTGAACACTCCTAGAGTCTCCTGGCTCGTTGAAACACTCCTACAGTCTCCTGGCTCGTTGAACACTCCTACAGCCTCTTGGGTCGTTGAACACTCCTACAGCCTCCTGGCTCGTTGAACACTCCTAGAGCCTCCTGGCTCGTTGAACACTCCTACAGCCTCTTGGGTCGTTGAACACTCCTGCAGCCTCCTGGCTCGTTGAACACTCCTGCAGCCTCCTGGCTCGTTGAACACTCCTGCAGCCTCCTGGCTCGTTGAACACTCCTGCAGCCTCCTGGCTCGTTGAACACTCCTGCAGCCTCCTGGCTCGTTGAACACTCCTGCAGCCTCCTGGCTCGTTGAACACTCCTGCAGCCTCCTGGCTCGTTGAACACTCCTGCAGCCTCCTGGCTCGTTGAACACTCCTGCAGCCTCCTGGCTCGTTGAACACTCCTGCAGCCTCCTGGCTCGTTGAACACTCCTGCAGCCTCCTGGCTCGTTGAACACTCCTGCAGCCTCCTGGCTCGTTGAACACTCCTACAGCCTCTTGGGTCGTTGAACACTCCTACAGCCTCTTGGGTCGTTGAACACTCCTACAGCCTCCTGGCTCGTTGAACACTCCTACAGCCTCTTGGGTCGTTGAACACTCCTACAGCCTCTTGGGTCGTTGAACACTCCTACAGCCTCCTGGCTCGTTGAACACTCCTACAGCCTCCTGGCTCGTTGAACACTCCTACAGCCTCCTGGCTCGTTGAACACTCCTACAGCCTCTTGGGTCGTTGAACACTCCTACAGCCTCTTGGGTCGTTGAACACTCCTACAGCCTCCTGGCTCGTTGAACACTCCTACAGCCTCCTGGCTCGTTGAACACTCCTACAGCCTCCTGGCTCGTTGAACACTCCTACAGCCTCTTGGGTCGTTGAACACTCCTACAGCCTCTTGGGTCGTTGAACACTCCTACAGCCTCCTGGCTCGTTGAACACTCCTACAGCCTCTTGGGTCGTTGAACACTCCTACAGCCTCTTGGGTCGTTGAACACTCCTACAGCCTCCTGGCTCGTTGAACACTCGTACATCCTCCTGGCTCGTTGAACACTCGTACATCCTCCTGGCTCGTTGAACACTCGTACAGCCTCTTGGCTCGTTGAACACTCGTACAGCCTCTTGGCTCGTTGAACACTCGTACAGCCTCCTGGCTCGTTGAACACTCGTACAGCCTCCTGGCTCGTTGAACACTCGTACAGCCTCTTGGCTCGTTGAACACTCGTACAGCCTCCTGGCTCGTTGAACACTCGTACAGCCTCCTGGCTCGTTGAACACTCGTACAGCCTCCTGGCTCGTTGAACACTCGTACAGCCTCCTGGCTCGTTGAACACTCGTACAGCCTCCTGGCTCGTTGAACACTCGTACAGCCTCCTGGCTCGTTGAACACTCGTACAGCCTCCTGGCTCGTTGAACACTCGTACAGCCTCCTGGCTCGTTGAACACTCGTACAGCCTCCTGGCTCGTTGAACACTCGTACAGCCTCCTGGCTCGTTGAACACTCGTACAGCCTCCTGGCTCGTTGAACACTCGTACAGCCTCCTGGCTCGTTGAACACTCGTACAGCCTCCTGGCTCGTTTATTTGCGTCACTGAGTATGTGTTCTCTCGTTTGAGTTCTCTTGCGTTCGTTCACTTGCGTTTTCGCCACATTCTCTCTCCAGAGTTCTCTTGCTTGCGTGTTATCGCTTGTTTTATCTCGCTCGAGTTTTCTCCCTTGCGTTCACCACACGTTCTCCCACTTGGGCATTCTCCCTTGCGTTCTCTAGTGCTAGAAATTAAAGCAGGAATGAATATTTAGTTTTATGAGGCATACCGTATGGAAATGATTATGATATTACAGTAGCGTATTTCAGCGTAAATTTAGCGTATTTCAGCGTAAATTCAGCGTATTTCAGCGTTAATTCAGCGTATTTCAGCGTTAATTCAGCGTATTTCAGCGTAAATTCAGCGTATTTCAGCGTATTTCAGCGTAAATTCAGCGTATTTCAGCGTATTTCAGCGTAAATTCAGCGTATTTCAGCGTATTTCAGCGTATTTCAGCGTATTTTCCTACTGTAACCATCTTACATACACTCGCTATGTATTAATTAATGCTACATCATCTCCTTAGCATTACCCTTGTGGGTAATGGTTGTGTCTGTTATAGGAACCTATTTAGATAATGGGTTCTAAGCCTTGTTCATATTATTTAAATGGGTTCTAAGCCATCTAAGGGGTCTAAGAAGGGCAGGATCAAGCTGGATAATAATGTTCAAATTGGACTTGTCGCTAGAGTGATAGTCTTGATTCTCACAGGACTGGGGTTCAATCCCCCAATGGTCCTTCTTCTCGTCCAATTGACAGATATCATAATGGTCCGTCAATTGATAGTCACAATGATTTGTCGGTTTGATTTCGTAATCAGCATTACTGCTAACCTTCTGATTATTAATCCGTCTTTATTCATTTACATTACTCCATTTATATTTATACTTTGATATCTTGTTTATGATATCCACATCTTTTCCGTGTGGAGATATAATGATATCGACACTGTCCTGGTGATCTCTGGTTGCTATCAGTTCCTGAGCTCTTTCACGTGTGTCGCTGTTACATGTGTGTCTTTTATATGTGTCCCTTTTATATGTGTCCCTTTTATGTCTCCCTTTTATATGTGTCCCTTTTATATGTCCCTTTTATATGTGTCCCTTTTATATGTGTCCCTTTTATGTCTCCCTTTTATATGTGTCCCTTTTATATGTGTCCCTTTTATATATGTCCCTTTTATATGTGTCCCTTTTATATGTGTCCCTTTTATGTCTCCCTTTTATATGTGTCCCTTTTATATGTGTCCCTTTTATATGTGTCCTTTTATATGTGTCCCTTTTATGTCTCCCTTTTATATGTGTCCCTTTTATATGTCCCTTTTATATGTGTCCCTTTTATGTCTCCCTTTTATATGTGTCCCTTTTATATGTGTCCCTTTTATGTCTCCCTTTTATGTGTCCCTTTTATATGTGTCCCTTTTATGTCTCCCTTTTATATGTGTCCCTTTTATATGTGTCCCTTTTATGTCTCCCTTTTATGTGTCCCTTTTATATGTCTCCCTTTTATGTGTCCCTTTTATATGTCTCCCTTTTATGTGTCCCTTTTATATGTGTCCCTTTTATATGTGTCCCTTTTATATGTGTCCCTTTTATATGTGTCCCTTTTATGTGTCCCTTTTATATGTGTCCCTTTTATGTGTCCCTTTTATATGTGTCCCTTTTATGTCTCCCTTTTATATGTGTCCCTTTTATGTGTCCCTTTTATATGTGTCCCTTTTATGTGTCCCTTTTATATGTCTCCCTTTTATGTCTCCCTTTTATATGTGTCCCTTTTATGTGTCCCTTTTATATGTGTCCCTTTTATGTCTCCCTTTTATATGTCTCCCTTTTATATGTGTCCCTTTTATATGTGTCCCTTTTGTATGTGTCCCTTTTATATGTGTCTCTCTCACCTGTGACCTAGAGTCTCTCACCTGTGACCTAGAGTCTCTCACCTGTGACCTAGAGTCTCTCACCTGTGACCTAGAGTCTCTCACCTGTGACCTAGAGTCTCTCACCTGTGACCTAGAGTCTCTCACCTGTGACCTAGAGTCTCTCACCTGTGACCTAGAGTCTCTCACCTGTGACCTAGAGCTCATACAGATCCTAATCCTATGATAGAGCTCAGTAGGCTCAGAAACCCGTGCACCAGTTGATTGACAGTTGAGAGGCGGGACCAAAGAGCCGAAGCTCAACTCCCGCAAGCACAACTAGGTGAGCATACACCCTGGGAGACCACAGGGGAGATCAGGATACCAAGGTATACTCACCCGGGGTATAACAGCTCAGAGACAATCCAATTACTTTTTCATAGCATGTTTGGAAGTGGGGACTAAAAACCTGTTACGCGTTGTGGTATAATCTGTTTCCACCTTTTTTTAAATCCTTGACGTTTATCTCTTCTTTGGCTACTTTGTTTACAACTATAAACTATTGTGCACGTGTGCACGCGCACGCACACATATACACCATATGCGTGTGTGTGTGTGTGCCTGGAGTATGCGGCCCCAGCATGGAGCCTGTACTTTGTCAAGCACAAGACGAAGCTGGAAAAAGTTCACAGGTATGCCACTAGGCTAGTCCCAGAACTAAGAGGCATGGGTTACGAGGAAAGGCTGCGGGAAATGCACCTTACGACACTGGAAGGCAAAAGAGTAAGAGACATGATCACTACTTACAAAATTCTCAGAGGAATTGAAAAATAGATAAAGATAAATTGTTTAACAGAGGTGGAACGCGAACAAGAGAACACAGGTAGAAACTAGGTATGCAAATGACCCACAGAGACGTTAGAAAGAACTTTTTCAGTGTCAGAGTAGTTAACAGATGGAATGCATTAGGCAGTGATGTGGTGGAGGCTGACTCCATACACAGTTTCAAATGTAGATATGATAGAGCCCAGTAGGCTCAGGAACCTGTACACCAGTTGATTGACAGTTGAAAGGCAGGACCAAAGAGCCAGAGCTCAACCCCCACAAGCACAACCAGGCGAATACACTCACACAGAGTTAAAATTCAACCCTGGACGATTAAGTGCTGGCCAAAGAATTCAAGATAAAATATAATTTCCATATGAATAATGGAATATACATTTGAATATAAATATGAATTGCAAGTATTAAGGTCGTTTTACGTAAAAGCAGTTAAAAAAGGTGATTTAGAAAAAAAGCTGTTATTGACTTTTGTGCAAGATTTGTTCCTGTTAAAAGCGGCTTTATTTTTAATTAGCAATGTATATTCATTGGAATTTTTCCATCTATCTAGATTGGTCGGTACAGCGACGGCCTCACTTCTTGCACGGTCGACGTTCGGTCAATACATTTTTTGTCTAACAGGGCGAGTTCCTAGGTTGCGTCACTCATCCTGTGAGTGGACACACCGCCATAGTGACAGTATTGGCAGCGTCACTCATCCTGTGAGTGGACACACCGCCATAGTGACAGTATTGGGCAGCGTCACTCATCCTGTGAGTGGACACACCGCCATAGTGACAGTATTGGGCAGCGCCACTCATCCTGTGAGTGACACACCGCCATAGTGACAGTATTGGGCAGCGTCTCTCATCCTGTGAGTGAACACACCACCATAGTGACAGTATTGGGCAGCGTCACTCATCCTGTGAGTGGACACACCGCCATAGTGACAGTATTGGGCAGCGTCTCTCATCCTGTGAGTGGACACACCGCCATAGTGACAGTATTGGACAGCGCCACTCATCCTGTGAGTGGACACACCGCCATAGTGACAGTATTGGGCAGCGCCACTCATCCTGTGAGTGGACACACCGCCATAGTGACAGTATTGGGCAGCGCCACTCATCCTGTGAGTGGACACACCACCATAGTGACAGTATTGGGCAGCGCCACCCATCCTGTGAGTGAACACACCGCCATAGTGACAGTATTGGGCAGCGCCACTCATCCTGTGAGTGGACACACCACCATAGTGACAGTATTGGGCAGCGTCACTCATCCTGTGAGTGACACACCGCCATAGTGACAGTATTGGGCAGCGTCACTCATCCTGTGAGTGGACACACCGCCATAGTGACAGTATTGGACAGCGTCACTCATCCTGTGAGTGAACACACCGCCATAGTGACAGTATTGGGCAGCGCCACTCATCCTGTGAGTGAACACACCCCCATAGTGACAGTATTGGCCAGCGCCACTCATCCTGTGAGTGAACACACCACCATAGTGACAGTATTGGGCAGCGCCACCCATCCTGTGAGTGGACACACCGCCATAGTGACAGTATTGGCCAGCACCACTCATCCTGTGAGTGAACACACCGCCATAGTGACAGTATTGGGCAGCGCCACTCTTCCTGTGAGTGAACACACCGTCATAGTGACAGTATTGGGCAGCGCCACTCATCCTGTGAGTGGACACACTGCCATAGTGACAGTATTGGGCAGCGCCACTCATCCTGTGAGTGGACACACCGCCATAGTGACAGTATTGGGCAGCGTCACTCATCCTGTGAGTGGACACACCGCCATAGTGACAGTATTGGGCAGCGCCACTCATCCTGTGAGTGGACACACCGCCATAGTGACAGTATTGGGCAGCGTCACTCATCCTGTGAGTGGACACACCGCCATAGTGACAGTATTGGGCAGCGTCACTCATCCTGTGAGTGGACACACCGCCATAGTGACAGTATTGGGCAGCGCCACCCATCCTGTGAGTGAACACACCGCCATAGTGACAGTATTGGGCAGCACCACTCATCCTGTTGAGTGAACACACCGCCATAGTGACAGTATTGGCCAGCGCCACTCATCCTGTGAGTGGACACACCGCCATAGTGACAGTATTGGGCAGCGTCACTCATCCTGTGAGTGGACACACCACCATAGTGACAGTTTTGGGCAGCTCCACTCATCCTGTGAGTGGACACACCGCCATAGTGACAGTATTGGGCAGCTCCACTCATCTTGTGAGTGAACACACCGCCATAGTGACAGTATTGGACAGCGTCACTCATCCTGTGAGTGGACACACCGCCATAGTGACAGTATTGGACAGCGTCACTCATCCTGTGAGTGAACACACCGCCATAGTGACAGTATTGGGCAGCGCCACTCATCCTGTGAGTGAACACACCGCTATAGCAGCTTATCCGACACCCAAGAATAACAGACACCGCTTTCTTAAGATAAACAATCGGCTAATTACACACAGAGATCACACTAACGTGATGCATCAAATGAACAAATCCACAAGGGCCGTGACGAGGATTCGAACCTGCGTCCGGGAGCATCCCAGACACTGCCTTAATCGACTGAGCTACGACATGGTAAAAGGAGTTGAAACCGAAGTTCTACTGAAGAGTTCAATCGTCTAATGCAGGAAAATTGATTGAACTGATTAACGCAAAAGCGTTTCGTTAAATATAATAACTAAAAAACTTAGTTATAATAACTAATAACTAAATGTACATGAAAGAATGATTATAAAATTGACAAGCTCTGATTCAGGAAAAACCTGGGTAAATACAGGTTTAAAAATAGGAACAAATTACCCGGTAATTTGACATAATAGATGGGGGGACTCGCTTGATCGTTTCAAGCGCAGGTGAGACATACATAAGAGTAAATTTGGATATTAATAAGAGCTGTTTTGCACGGTCCAATAGGTTTTTTGCGGCTTTCTTTATGTAGTGACGCTGCTTGTGGTTGGTGTATTGTGTTGTCTCTGATTTGCTGCGTTGTGGTTGTGGTGGTTGTGGTGGTTGTGGCTGTGGTGGTTGTGGTGGTTGTGGTAGTTGATGTGACGGAACCAGTCTGTTGTGGAGGTGTCTTCATGCCTATCAGCTAATGGCTTCTTTGTGAGTGAAGACAATATGGCGACCTCTTGGATCACTGACGGTGGTATCTGGCGCAGGGCGAGGCGAGACCCGCTTCAGAGAGTACTGGACGCAGGGCGAGGCGAGACCCGCTTCAGAGAGTACTGGACGCAGGGCGAAGCAAGACCCGCTTCAGAGAGTACTGGACGCAGAGCAAGGCAAGACCCGCTTCAGAGAGTACTGGACGCAGAGCGAGGCAAGATCCGCTTCAGAGAGTACTGGACGCAGAGCGAGGCAAGACCCGCTTCAGAGAGTACTGGACGCAGAGCGAAGCAACACCTGTCATACTGCCTCTCTAAATATACGTCAAGACTCCAGCATCAAGCATGGCAACAACTACCTGCTTCCCGACCAGTCTGACCAATACCTCGAGAGAACCACACAATTCAAAACACTAATTGGCCATAAGGAACTCTCCGAGCGTGCTGCTGCGAGCTAATATTAACCTTTGGCGGGAGTTGATTGGGCCGTTGTGCAGAACACCGTCAATATACGAGTAGATGTGGGGACAGAACCTTGTGGCAATTTCAGGTGATGGTGCTATGAAGGCTTCGGCCAACTGCTTTCCCTTCATATTCTGTCGTTTTGGGGAACGAGGAGGTCCTGAAGGCCTTTCAGACCACCTGGTCTTCGGGAGACTGAGGTTTCGAACCGTTAGTGGAAGCTGTTGGACAGCAGGGGACAAAATTTAGGAGCAAATATTGTTTTGGACGCTTCTTTGTTCTCTGTTGCTAGCTTAGAGGGGAATTTAGTCAGCTAATTCTGTAGAATTAAAGGTAAATGCTACAACGAATTTTTCGTCTTAAGGTTTAAAAAATTATTCATATATATACAATTTTATATTTTTTCAAGCATTTCCATCTTACTGCGAGCGTATGTGAACTTCACCCCTTGAGATACAAGATTAATTACACTAATTCATTATATTAATTAATTAAGCATATCACTTAAAACCCTATACAGAAGGACAATCGAAACTGTCTTTCTCTGTCTGACAGAGAGACAGACATACATGACGTGTATAGCATTACGAGATCACGGTAATTTAGCGTTACGCGATCATGTTCTTACTGAAGGGGTTTGAGTTATTGGAGGCTGATGAAAAGCCGAGAATTAGTCAGAAGCTGAACAAAGTCCTCCACGACCTGTCTCTAATCGACGTTAGAACGCATTCCTTTGTGTTGTCATTTTGGTAGCTCCTCAAGGTATCTTTTTGATTGATTGACAGTTAAGAGGCGGGCTCAAAGAGCCAGAGCTCAACCCCCGCAAGTACAACTAGGTGAGTACACACACACACACACACACACACACACACACACACACACACACACACACACACACACACACACACCCACACCCCACACACACACACACACACACACACACACACGCTGGGAGAGGTGGCAGCAAACCAGGTGACCTTGGATAGGTTCGAAATTACAAGAGATGAGGTCAAAAAGCACCTATTGGAGCTGGATGTGAGAAAAGCTGTTGGGCCGGATGAAATCTCGCCATGGGTATTGAAAGAGTGTGCAGGAGCACTTTGCTTACCACTCTCCATAGTGTATAGTAAGTCACTGGAAACGGGGGACCTACCAGAAATATGGAAGACTGCTAATGTAGTACCAATATACAAAAAGGGTGACAGACAAGAGGCACTGAACTACAGGCCAGTGTCCTTAACTTGTATACCATGCAAGGTGATGGAGAAGATTGTGAGAAAAAACCTAGTAACACATCTGGAGAGAAGAGACTTCGTGACAACCCATCAACATGGGTTCAGGGAGGGTAAATCTTGCCTTACAGGATTGATAGAATTCTACGATCAGGTGACAAGAATTAAGCAAGAAAGAGAAGGGTGGGCGGACTGCATTTTTTTGGACTGTCGGAAAGCCTTTGACACAGTACCCCATAAAAGGTTGATGCATAAGCTGGAGGAACAGGCAGGAGTAACAGGTAGGGCGCTCCAGTGGATAAGGGAGTACCTAAGCAATAGGAAACAGAGAGTTACAGTGAGGGGTGAGACCTCAGACTGGCGTGAAGTCACCAGTGGAGTCCCACAGGGCTCTGTACTTGGACCTATCCTGTTTCTGATATACGTAAATGATCTCCCAGAGGTATAGACTCATTCCTCTCAATGTTTGCTGACGACGCCAAAATTATGAGAAGGATTAAGACAGAGGAGGACAGCTGAGACTTCAAGAAGACCTGGACAAGCTGCAGGAATGGTCGAACAAATGGCTGTTAGAGTTTAACCCAAGCAAATGTAATGTAATGAAGATAGGGGTAGGAAGCAGGAGACCAGATACAAGGTATCATTTGGGAGATGAAATACTTCAAGAGTCAGAGAGAGAGAAAGACCTGGGGGTTGATATCACGCCAGACCTGTCCCCTGAAGCTCATATCAAGAGGATAACATCAGCAGCATATGCCAGGTTGGCTAACATAAGAACGGCCTTTAGAAACTTGTGTAAGGAATCTTTCAGAACATTATATACCACATATGTCAGACCAATCCTGGAGTATGCGGCTCCAGCATGGAGTCCCTATCTAGTCAAGCATAAGACTAAACTGGAAAAGGTTCAAAGGTTTGCCACCAGACTAGTACCCGAGCTGAGAGGTATGAGCTACGAGGAGCGACTGCAGGAATTAAACCTCACTTCGTTGAAGACAGAAGAGTTAGGGGGGACATGATCACCACATTCAAGATTCTCAGGGAATCGACAGGGTTGATAAAGACAGGCTGTTTAACACAAGGGGCACACGCACTAGGGGACACAGGTGGAAACTGAGTGCCCAAATGAGCCACAGAGATATTAGAAAGAACTTTTTTAGTGTCAGAGTGGTTGACAAATGGAATGCATTAGGAAGCGATGTGGTGGAGGCTGACTCCATACACAGTTTCAAGTGTAGATATGATAGAGCCCATTAGGCTCAGGAACTGTACACCTGTTGATTGACGGTTGAGAGGCGGGACCAAGAGCAGAGCTCAACCCCGCAAGCCACACTAGGTGATTACACTAGGTGAGTACACACACAGCAACACC
>WNGS01039543.1:6469753-6504354 GCA_020271785.1 Procambarus virginalis | reverse complement strand
GATAACTGGTTTTATTGTGGGGTTATTGATGACTGGTGTTATTGTGGGGGTTATTGATGACTGGTGTTATTTTGTATGGACTGTGTTATTGTGGTATGTGCTGGTGTTATTGTGGGGGTTATTGATGACGTTTATATTGGCTGTTTATTGTGGGGTTATTGATGACGTGTGTGGGGTATTATACTGGTGTATGTGGGTTATTGATGACTGGTGTTATTGGTTATGAGACGGGTTATTGATTATGACTGGTTTTATTGTGGGGGTTATTGATGACTGGTGTTATTGTGGGGTTATTGATGACTGGTGTTATTGTGGGGTTATTGATGACTGGTGTTATTGTGGTGGTTATTGATGCTGGTGTTATTGTGGGGTTATTGATGACTGGTGTTATTGTGGGGTTATTGATGACTGGTGTTATTGTGGTGGTTATTGATGGCTGTGTGTTATTGTGGGGATTATTGATGATGGTGTTATTGTGGTGGTAATTGATGACTGGTGTTATTGTGGTGTTAATTGATGACTGGTCTTTTTGTGGTGATTAGGCCTCATGTGTTGACAATGAGAAAGGACTTCCCAATCAAATAAATAACTAAACAATCACAGTCGAGATTATAGGTCACAATTATAATCAATCTATTTTTAGACGCGGGTATTAAACATTAATTAATAGACAAAAATCTAATAGACCGATTAGGATATTTCGTCCTATATATCGTGGGGTTTTTTCGTGTTGATTTTTTTATCGAATGAATGTTAAAGATAATTTAATCTAATTATTTCAACAGACTTTTATGTGGCAATTAAATCTTTTATGCAATTTGCAAAATGTTGAAGTTCTGCTTTTTGTAAATGTCGATTTTATTTTTTAAACACAATACTTTTATAGATATACGCTTCTGACGTCAGCTCTACCCACCAGCACTCACACACACGCGCGTGTGGGAGCACGCAACTGCGGCATGCACTCACACATTACGGCAGCGGTTGAGAGGCGGGATCAAAGAGCCAGAGCTCAACCCCCGCAAGCACAATTAGGTGAGTATATGCGTCTATATGTATATGCATGTTCACGCACACGCACGCAAAATCCGAGTTAAGGATAATGGATTATAATAAAATACGAATGGTATAGAAATAAGGCTTAATGTTATAGAAATAAGGGTTAATGGTATAGAAATATGGATTAATGGTTTAGAAATAAAGGTTAATGGTATAGAAATAAGTGTTCAATGGCTCCCGGATGATACAAAGAAAACTAAACTTTCGAATATAAATAAGGGAAAAAATATATGGTATTCTTATTTCATACAAAGAAGGTAAAGGAATTAATTTAGCGACACAATCAGAGTCTGAATTGGGAACATTTATGAAAAGGTAACATTAGCAAAAAAGAATGAGAGAAAAATCGTACTTATGAGGGACTTCAATCATTGCAAAATAGACTGGGAAACGTGGGAAATTGGTACAAGTTTATGCACCCATTTAGGAAAATGAGGTCCATTTAGATAACACATTTTTAACATCAGTGATATACGTGAATATTTTATTTTCATAACAGCAATTATATTTTTATAGTTTTTTATTCCCCTCCTCCTAGGAACAATCTTTATTATTTTTACCATTTTTTTTATTTTGAGACAGGGTGCTAGGGGGACTCCCTAGCACCCTGTCTCCCTAGCACCCTGAATTTGGACGGTGGCTAGGAAGTCCCAAATTACTGCTGGGTGAACAGAGGCGATTAAGTATCAGTGCCCAGTCGATCTCTTATGCCTTGGGCTCGAATGCGTGTTAAAATCACTTCTGAAATGGGGAGTTTAGGGTTAATATGCTAAATACGTGTGGTATTTCTCTATTACAGACCCACACCAGAAAACTGATTTGTTGCAGCCGTGAGTAATTATGTTGATGCCAGCATATGTTGTGGAACATTGCAGTATGTTGCAGTATGTTGTATGATGGGAGCACGCAGCCAAGTAGTCGTTTCGTTAGAGTATGTTGTAGCTAGTATTGTAGTCGTTGTAGCTAGTATTGTAGTTGTAGTAGCTAGTATTGTAGTCGCTGTAGCTAGTATTGTAGTTGTTGTAGCTAGTATTGTAGTCGCTGTAGCTAGTATTGTAGTTGTTGTAGCTAGTATTGTAGTCGCTGTAGCTAGTATTGTAGTCACTGTAGCTAGTATTGTAGTCGCTGTAGCTAGTATTGTAGTCACTGTAGCTAGTATTGTGGTCGCTGTAGCTAGTATTGTGGTCACTGTAGCTAGTATTGTGGNTTCTTGTACAGCCACTAGTACGCGTAGCGTTCCGGGCAGGTCCCTGGAATACGATCCCCGCCGCGAGAATCGTTGTTACAACCAAGTACACATTTTACTGTTGAGTTAACAGAGGCTACAGTTAAGGATTTGCGACAAGTCAATCCTCCCCGGCCAGGATACGAACCCATGACAAAGCGCTCACGGAACGCCAGGCGAGTGTCTTACCACTACACCACGGAGACTGATTTTATTATAATTGTATTATAATAATGATTAATATTATTATTGTTATTTTTTACTTCTATTGAATTTTGTGATTATTCTTATTAAATGTGTGATTAAAATGTGCAGTTCTAACTCGCCATAAACCTATGTAATTAAAAAAAAATCACGTACAATTTTTTGTTTTAAGCCTTCTCGAAGTATTTACATAGGCCTAGTCGAACATTTTCATACGATAACTATGTTTAGCAGAAGGATAAGAAGAGAAATGTGGGCTGGTACCGAGAATCTTAGGTTTGAAATGAGATGCAAGATGATAGGTAGTCTATATGGAACGTTACCCATCCAGTGAGTTAACCATAGCCCGTGCTTCTTGCCCAGCTCCTGTGCCAGGTAAGTTACGGGCTCACCATAGCCCGTGCTTCTTGCCCAGCTCCTGTGCCAGGTAAGTTACGGGCTCACCATAGCCCGTGCTTCTTGCCCAGCTCCTGTGCCAGGTAAGTTACGGGCTCACCATAGCCCGTGCTACTTGCCCAGCTCCTGTGCCAGGTAAGTTACGGGCTCACCATAGCCCGTGCTACTTGGAACTTGTTCCGAGTAGCTGAATCTATAACAACAACAACAACATCCAGTGAGTGGTAGTTGATGACATACCATCCAGTGAGTTGTGATAAACCCCTCATTCCCATTCTGTGTGGCACATAATGGACTCGGGAAGACTCCCCCCTCACACACATACAGTTTGTTCAGCTATGTAAGTTACAGTCTTGATAACCTGGTTACATATTTTGTTAAATATTAGTACTTTATTTTATATTTTGTTATAAACCAATATATGAAACTATTGTGTCACATATAAAGTTTCTTAAAAAATCAAGAGTATCTTTTATTTTTTTTTTTTGGTCGGATGGTCTTCTTCTGAAGTGAAGCAAGACACTTTACATTGGATCAATAGTAACTATCGCCCAACCACTTGGGCTGGACGGTAGAGCGACGGTCTCACTTCATGCAGGTCGACGTTCAATCCCCGACCGTCCAAGTGGTTGTGGGCACCATTCCTTCCCCCCGTCCCATCCCAAATCCTTATCCTGACCCCTTCCCAGTGGTTTATAGTCGTAATGACTTGACGCTTTCCCCTGATATTTCCCTTCCTTCCTTTCTTAAGATGTATGGGTTTGGTATCAATATTTACAGGTTGTTGATCCATTCTCTTGATTGTCATTCCGTAAAAAATTCAACCTTTTAGCTAGTACCCGAAAAGTACCAACCCAAGCAACCGCCTAACCTAACACACACAACAAACCTTGTGTGTGTTTGACACACACACAAACCTTTATACGTAAAACAGCCCCTAACACACACACACAAACCTGTATACCTAAAGCAGCTCCTGACACACACAACCTTTATACCTAAAGCAGCCCCTGACACACACAAACCTGTATACCTAAAGTAGCCCCTGACACACAAACCTTTATACCTAAACAGCTCCTGACACACACACACAAACCTGTATACCTAAAGCAGCCCCTGACACACACAAACCTGTATACCTAAAGCAGCCCTGACACACAAACCTATATACCTAAAACAGCCTCTGACACACACAAACTGTATACCTAAAGCAGCTCCTGACACACACAAACCTTATACGTAAAACAGCCTCTGACACACACAAACCTTTATACCTAAAGCAGCCCCTGACACACACAAACCTGTATAGACTGCTTTGTTTGCGTCAAAAACCGCTTCATCTCTTTCATTTCCCTCCCCTCCACCGCCATCTTCAGAACACCAGGAGACAAAACCATTCTTGTTTGTGCCAGGAATGATATAAAGACCCAATACCCCTGCAGCATCTCTCGAACACCGAGGAACCACGACCTGAGATTAGTATTCCCGAGACACACGACATAATAATCTCTTCCCACAGCGTCGTCCTCCAGAGACTGTTACTCCTTACCACAGCGAGGATCAAGGAGTAACTCGAGCGAGTTGGGGACTAGGAGGGACTGGAGAGCCATCGGGACTTTTCAGTTAGTAGACTGGAAATCACGGTGGCGGCTTTCCAGTCCACTGCTGGAAACTCTTGAGTCAGGTAGCAATTTGTACTCGACTATTTGTGTCTGCTGAATCGAGAGCCAGCTCTTGGACCCCGCTTTAGCTGCCTATTGCAGTGGCTTCCGAGTTCTGACCGTCTCACTTTAAACCATCCCTGGTCTCTAGGTTCGATCTTCAATGATTCTTCTTGCATCTCATTCTACTCCCTCGATTCTCTCTCACAATGAGAAACTTCCCCTCTTTATGTCACTGTTACTCGTCTAAGCGTGGTGGAGGGATGGTGGTTGTGGTGGAGATGTGGTGGTGGAGGGGTGGTGGTGGTGATGGGGGGGAGAGAAAGGGGGAGAAGGGAGCACTTTTGTGTTTAGTGGAACACTAAACACAAAAGTCACCAACCACAAAATCTCCACCACCTTCTTTTCGTCAACAATTACATACGATAGACAATCCCGTCAATTGCTGAACCAGTCAACTGACAGATGTTCCGTTATTTGCGATGCTCGAACCCAGTTCAACAATGACTCTCGACGCGATTCATTCTCGCCAATAAGGCTCTTGAACAATATTTTGTCACAGGATCATTGAACAAAGGACAAATATTATCAATACCATTTGTGATCATCCCCAGAGCTCCAAATGTCAGTACTGACCCCAAGATAATATTATTAAAGATCAATATATATAGAGTAAAAGCAATACTTCACATACAAACGAACTCTATCATATGAGAATAAAAATGTATAATTTAGAGAGCAGGTACTAAAACTAAAAAAAAATAATATTTCAACAGGTTTTCACTGATGTTGTTTCTGTACATAACTGCAGCTCCATTTGGACATAATAGTACTCATATGTACTCACCTGCAGTTACTCATGTGCACACTATCCGGCTCCATCCACTACACGTGCTCACTGTGGAGATACTGTAGAGGACACGTGAGTAAGGAGACACAGCAGAGGACACGTGAGTAAGGAGACACAGCAGAGGACACGTGAGTAAGGGGACACAGCAGAGGACACGTGAGTAAGGAGACACAGCAGAGGACACGTGAGTAAGGAGACACAGCAGAGGACACGTGAGTAAGGAGACACAGCAGAGGACACGTGAGTAAGGGGACACAGCAGAGGACACGTGAGTAAGGAGACACAGCAGAGGACACGTGAGTAATGGTAGAACTGAGAAAAACAGAAACAATTAGGCAAAGAAAAGAAGTGTGTTTGTGCAGCGAATCACCACAGAGGTCACCCCATCTCTGTGACCTGTTCCATAGGTCACAGCTTCCACCCACACTTGTACCCTTGATATTCCATCCTCTTTATCTTCTCCTTCAATCTTCCCGAGTACTTTATATATCTCAATCATGTCTCCACCCTCGCCTCTGAATCTGGTCTCGCATTGCACAGAGATTTAAATGCCTCATTATATAGGCTCGTGGCAATTATTCAGTTTTTTGCTAGTGTGGAATTTGTGTTATGAATACGTAGAGTGGAAGATAATACGGGTTTAAACTGTTATTTATGAAGGTTGAATACACTGCTAAGTTACGTTGAGTTATTCATGTTGATTCCTTATTTTACTTGTTATTATTGAATGTGAAAGATTACAGTCTGTAATATAATGTATTACTTTGTATTATATTAAAGAAGTACAGTATTTAGGAGGAATAAGACAGGTGCTGCTGTATGATTCACATAATGATGAGTATGTTTATACACATCGTTATGTGCATATGCAATGTATACAATGTATGTGAAATGTATACAATGTATATGCAATCTATGCAATGTAAACAATGTATATGCAATCTATGCAATGTATACAATGTATATGCAATCTATGCAATGTATACAATGTATATGCAATCTATGCAGTGTATACAATGTACATGCAATCTATGCAATGTAAACAATGTATATGCAATCTATGCAATGTATACAATGTATATGCAATCTATGCAGTGTATACAATGTATATGCAATCTATGCAGTGTATACAATGTACATGCAATCTATGCAATGTATACAATGTATATGCAATCTATGCAGTGTATACAATGTGTATGCAATCTATGCAATGTATACAATGTATATGCAATCTATGCAGTGTATACAATGTATATGCAATCTATACAATGTATACAATGTATATGCAATCTATGCAATGTATACAATGTATATGCAATCTATCCAATGTATACAATGTATATGCAATCTATGCAATGCATATACTATATATATTGCACAGATTGGGTTAACTGTATATTCCATTGATAATTATGAAGTGGGGTTGCTTATATATATAGTATAGTGTTCATAGTTGTATTTTGTTCATTGTTCTTTGCCTGTACGAAGAACAATCTCGTCTATTTCGTATTTGTTGGTGTGTTATGGACGGGTCTGTCCCTTGTTCTCCTTGTCATGGCCACTGGTAGTTCCTTCCAGTTTGTTAATTAGTGAATTGACAGGGAGATGGGTGCCATTGGGATGTTTGACACTTGGGCTTATGTAACTCTCTGTGTGTCAATGGTTGTTCACCCGTCATGTAAGTCAGTAAGATGTGAAGGAGTTAATTGTGTGGGTAGTTATGTATTTACCTAGTTGTGCTTGCGGGGGGTTGAGCTCTGGCTCTTTCGGCCCGCCTCATATCTGTCAATCAATCAATTATTGTCTTTTCCCCACATAAACACACGCACACCCGTGAAGCAGTTTGTAGCAGCTGTCTAATTCCCAGGTACCTATTTACTGCTAGATGAACAGGCCCATCAGGGTAAAAGAATCTCTGCCCCATTTGTTTCTGCTATCGCCGGGGATCGATCCCCGGTTCCTAGGACTACGAATCCCGAGCGCTGTTCACTCAGCCACCAGGCCCCCAATGTGTGGGGGTGACCCTGGGTAGGTCACCACCCCCCACTGGGAGACATGTGGAGCGTGACCTCAAATAAAAAGGTCAAGTTCCACTCTCGTTAATGGACCGTAAATTTTGAGTTAAATAGCTGTGGACTGTAAATTCTGAGTTAGTTTTGAATATTATTTGCCTTTTGGAGTGTAGGTGTTGGTCGTGTAGGTGTGGTGTAGGTGTTGTGTAGGTGTTGTGTAGGTTTGTGTATAGGTGTTGGTGTTGTAGGTGTAGTGTAGGTTTGAGTGTTATCTTCTCGGTTATCTTGAGATGATTTCGGGGCTTAGCGTCCCCGCGGCCCGGTCCTCGACCAGGCCTCCTTTTGTTACCCCCCCCCCAGGAATCAGCTCGTAGCAGCTGTCCAACTCACAGGTACTTATTTTACTGATAGGTAACAAGGGCATCAGGGTGAAAGAAACATTTTGCCCATTTGTCTCCGCCTCCACCGGGGATCGAACCCGGAACCTCAGGACTACGAATCCGAAGCGCTGTCCACTCAGCTGTCAGGCGCCCGTGTAGGTGGTGTAGATAACCTAACAGTTATCATCTACTTAACTGTATGTGATAATATCAGATAACGTTGGAAGCTTCCGGTAAAACTAACGATAGCTGCGCTATAACTTGATATCTTTCAGGTCTTTGCAACCGGTGGTTAAAAAGGTTTATGTGGTGCTCCTATCTCTGTCCTGCAATTAATTTGGACTCAATTAACTCGCACCATCATTAGTTGCAAGGGAATTACACGTGTTGCTTTGTGTCCAATTACACAGGTGGAGTTTTATCGTCGTATTCAGTCACCATTTTAATTTATATAGTAATCAGATTCTTCAGCATAATCTGGAGGGAGGGCCAGGCCTATGTTGGGGGGGGGTGACTCAGGAGCTGTTGGTTGATGATTGATGAAGATTAAGCCACCCGAGAGGTGGCATGGGAATGAATATCCCCGTAAAGATGCGCTGCTGATGTCATGTGTTTACCGGAGTTAGGAATTGTGTTATGTCCCCCCCCCCCTACCAGGGCTTTTTCTCTCTGGTTGTTACAGGGAGGTAGTTGCGTTGTGTACTCTCCCTTTCATCTACTGTCACCTGTTTCTATTTCTATCACCTTACACTTACTGGTGTTACAATCCCGAAGCCATCTCATGGACAAACTCTGAAGTTTGTCAAAGTCATCTTGGAAAATCTTACAATCCTCATCTGTCTCAACTCTTATAAATATGCATTGTCTATATACATCAACAGCTCAACTGCTGTAGACTAGCCATTAAGATATATGAGAAGTGGTAGAGATGTGAGCACTGATCCTTGAGGGACTCCGCTTGTTACCCTGAACCACTACGACTTCTCACTGTGTCTCGGACTCCTGTCTGTTAGGTATTTCCTCACCCATGTCTGTGAGCATGTAATCCCATTTTTCTAAAGTAAATTTTCCTTTCCCCTGACCCCTTGTCTTATGGCCATTGTTTGAAGTTTAGTCATATAATCAGAGACCAGAACACAATGAGCACTCACTCCTAAAATTTTTTCATGATGCAAGTTTCCGATATCTTCCTTAATCCTGGATGGAGATCAGGTCCATTAAGTTTTGTGCATCTCCTCCATTTTATATTGCGTCATCCTTTACATGTTGTGATCAGACATTTCTTGTCATAACTTCCACTAATTTTTCTCGCCACGTTCATAACCCTCATGGTAATTTTCTCGATTACCAGTAGATCTCTTCATGATGTCTGTGCCTTATAAAACTAGTAGTGTAGCTGTCATTGTGTGTGCTGCAGTGGCTGCTCTCTGCAATTTTCTATGCATCCATCCTAGCGTTCATGTTATCGTATTCCAGACTTGGACTTTTGCTTGCTGAGGTGGTTGTAAGTTGCCAGGCCACTGTCCTTCCCCATCTACTGTCAGAGTCCTAGTGATGGAAGCTGTCTATCAGGCCCACTGTCCTTCCCACATCTACTGTCAGAGTCCCTTGATGGAGCTGTCTATCAGGCCCACTGTCCTTCTCCATCTACTGTCAGAGTCCTATGATGGAAGCTGTCTATCAGCCCCTGTCCTTCTCCATCTACTGTCAGAGTCCTAGTGATGGAAGCTGTCTATCTATTTCAATCTTCCATTTTCTTACACTTCCCCTTTCTTTTACTGTGAGTGCCATTCCCCTCCATGCCTTTATTCCCATTCTTTTCTTATTACTTGGACAACCAGAGAGCACCATAGGTGTTACAAGGAGGGGGGATGGGGTAGGGGGGGAGATACAGCTCAGTGTATCACAGTGTGGCAGAGGGCTGTGTAGCGGCGCAGGGGTCAAGCTATACATTATTCACTCTTGCTCACTCACCTGCTCAATACCCCAGGGGAGCTTCAGGTAGTATCATCTACAGGGTACAGAGCACTGGCATGTACTCATCTAGTTGTACTTGCGGGGGTTGAGCTCTGGCTCTTTGGTCCCGCCTCTCAATGTGTCTTGTATATATGTATATAAAGAACAACAGACATCACAACCAATTGAAACACTTCATTCATCTCTGTCTCTCCTGTCTCTCTCTCTCTCTCTCCCTCTCTCTCTCTCTCTCTCTCTCTCTCTCTCTCTCCTCTCTCGCTCTCTCTCTCTCTCTCTCTCTCTCTCTCTCTCTCTCTCTCTACTCTCTCTCTCCTCAAAAAAAAAAAAAAAAAAAAAAAAAAAAAAAAAAATTCATGAACCTTAAAAAAAAAAAAAGTCATCAGTGTTTCACAGATAATATCGGAAAATTGTTCGGAAAAAGCGGACGACTGTTATGATGAAATATTTTCGCTGAAGATAACCAAATGAGTCTTGTGGAAGCTGCACTTTACTCTCCAACACACACAGATAATGAACAAAATAACACACAAATTATGAACACGATAAACAGTGAGGAACAAAATTAGAAGTGCAAAAGGAAAGAAAATGTAAAAATACAACGAGATGAAAACAAGAAACAACACAAGGAACAATAATTAGCAAATAAGAACCAAGAAACAAAATATTGAACAAAAGACCCACAAAATTTCTCCAAGAATGAGACACACACACAAAGTGAGCTCCTAAACTCCCAAAACCAAAATGAGAACGCATAATTTGCAATTCTCAACATGAACCACAACTCAACGCCAGCAATCAATCGGAACTCATAAAAATGCTTGATCAAGACAACTGTTGTGATTGGCACAGAGATAATCATTCTCCCATAAGAGAATTGAACATTGTCATGTAAAATATATTCTAGAAAACAGAATGGTATTATCCTCGGCGTTTCATAACTCCAAATATGCTTTTCTGACAGAAGGAAAAACCTCTGGCTCAGTTCTCAAAGAAAAAATGTATTTCCTGTATTAGGTAACAGGATCCTATTGAGGGCTTCCACAGGGTTGGTGATAGTCTGTGAGGCTTACTAATCATACACCTGCAGTTTTGGACGGCTGTGAGCCTTACTAATCATACACCTGCAGTTATGGACGGCTGTGAGGCTTACTAATCATACACCTGCAGTTATGGACGGCTGTGAGGCTTACTAATCATACACCTGCAGTAAGGGACACCTGTGAGTCTCACTAATCATACACCTGCAGTATGGGACACCTGTGAGTCTCACTAATCATACATCTGCAGTAAGGGACACCTGTGAGTCTCACTAATCATACACCTGCAGTAAGGGACACCTGTGAGCCTCACTAATCATACACCTGCAGTATGGGACACCTGTGAGTCTCACTAATGATACACCTGCCTCCTAACTTTAAGGCAGACATGTCGCTATTGAAAATATACGAAAAAATAAAATCGCAAACATTAAAGGCTATTTAGAAAGAATGATAAGCTTATGGCCTCATAATTCCAGCAGGCAATTGTAAACAAAGCCTTCACTCCCACTTTAATGTATTCTTTAGTAACTGGTAACGTTTCCAATGGCAATAAATGATATTAGATTCTATAGATACATACAACAATGGAAGATACGACAATCGACTTGAGAATGGTCCAGGACGGACCAAAACGTCGTCGTCTCTTCACCTTCTAGTGTGTGGTCTGGTCAACATACTTTAGCCACGTTATTGTGACTCATCGCCTGCATACAAAAATGGTATTTAGTCTACCTTAACAATGCATGTAAAATTCTAAGTTTTAGTAGTGTGAAATATGAACCCTGAAAGGGAGGGTGAGGGAATTATAAAGATATATCAATAAACCAGTATGGCTACATAGAACTTAGAAGGGATATGAGATAGACTAAAAGCTGCAATATGAGAAGATAGCACCAAGAGCTTATGCGGACGGAGTGAAGGAACAGTGCCCAAACCATATCGACCGTCGAGAATCAAGCGACAATCCTTGTAAAAATCGAGGTTGACCCCTATCAACCAATCCAACTGTACTGACAAACCTACATGATCAAGCTGAAAATATTTTATACATTTCTCAGTTGCAGGAGAAAGAACAACAACAGCTTCACGAGTCTACTTCTAATTTAATAAGACGCAATCGTAGTTTTGATGAGCGAATGGCTTACCTAGTTAGCAGAATTGCGAATTTGCGAATTCAGTGGCATAGAAACACCAGCAGTGGCATAGAAACAAGTGAAAATGTGAGAGATCTAATCATTTCACGAGTGTAAATTTCAAGTGATGAAAGACACTTAAACACATAAGGCTACTCCTGCTACACAGTGGCAGGAGTAGCCTCCAGGTGTCATCAACCGAAAGAGTGTAATGACACATAGAGATGGCGACACAGTGAGAGGAGAGATCGACCCATCAAGAGACTTGACTACCAAGAGGGAACGCGGAATGTGTCCAATATGCCATGCTTGGGATTCAGACCTGAGGCCCCACACACACTGGAACCGGCTAAGTAACTTGATTACCGTGACATGTGTTGAGTATATAGACTCGGGTGTTTAGCGAGGCCCTCGGACCACATCCAATGAGTGCTTGGATTTGCTGCCCGCCTGGTGTGTGTATAATTAGCATTTGCTACCTCAATTGTTTATTTTGTGAATGTTGTTGTCGTTTAAGATTCGCTACCTGGAACAAAAAGTTCCAAGTAGCACGGGCTATGGTGAGCCCGTGATTTTGTGAACGGTATTAGGGCTTTACGGATGGTATTAGAGTTTTGTAAATGGTATTAGAGCTTTGTGAATGGTATTAAGAGCCTTATGAATGGTATTAAGAGCCTTATGAATGGTATTAAGAGCCTTATGAATGGTATTAAGAGCCTTGTGAATAGTATTAATAGCCTTGTGAATAGTATTAGAACCTTATGAATGACATTTCAGGAAAAAATGAATCCTGTCTACAGATCTCAGCTGCATGAAAAATATTGAATAAAAATATTAGGTTTTCACATGAGAAGTTGAATCTCCCTTAAAAAGGGAAGAGAAGAATTGAATGTAAAGTCAAGAGCACCATGAAGCAATAGAGGAGAAAAGAGGAAAAGTTTGGAAGAGAAAAGGCTTTACGAGAAGGAGACTTACAGAAAAAAATGAATTTAGGGAATGTTGGTGAGACGAGGAAATAGAATGTTTTAGGAGAGAGAACGAGGGAGAACAAGGAAGAACAAGGAAGACAAGGGGCCACAAACAGGTACTGTTTGTAGTAGGCACTTGTGGTTTGTACTTGTGGAAGGCACTTGTGGAAGGCACTTGTGGAAGGCACTTGTGGAAGGCACTTGTAGAAGGCGCTTGTGGAAGGCACTTGTGGAAGGCACTTGTGGAAGGCACTTGTAGAAGGCGCTTGTGGAAGGCACTTGTGGAAGGCACTTGTGGAAGGCACTTGTGGAAGGCACTTGTGGAAGGCACTTGTGGAAGGCACTTGTGGAAGGCACTTGTGGAAGGCACTTGTGGAAGGCACTTGTAGAAGGCACTTGTGGAAGGCACTTGTGGAAGGCACTTGTGGAAGGCACTTGTAGAAGGCGCTTGTGGAAGGCACTTGTGGAAGGCACTTGTGGAAGGCACTTGTAGAAGGCACTTGTAGAAGGCGCTTGTGGAAGGCACTTGTGGAAGGCACTTGTGGAAGGCACTTGTGGAAGGCACTTGTGGAAGGCACTTGTGGAAGGCACTTGTAGAAGGTACTTGTAGAAGGCACTTGTAGAAGGCACTTGTAGAAGGCACTTGTGGAAGGCGCTTGTGGAAGGCACTTGTGGAAGGCACTTGTGGAAGGCACTTGTAGAAGGCACTTGTAGAAGGCGCTTGTGAAAGGCACTTGTAGAAGGCACTTGTGGAAGGCACTTGTGGAAGGCACTTGTGAAAGGCACTTGTGGAAGGCACTTGTAGAAGGTACTTGTAGAAGGCACTTGTGGAAGGCACTTGTGGAAGGCACTTGTGAAAGGCACTTGTAGTAGGCACTTGTAGTGGGCACTTGTTGAACCAAAATTACGTATTTATGTCAAACATTGTCAGGAAATATAAGAGATTTTGGGTAACTGAATTGTTTAGACTTGGACAATAATACGTTAAATACATGACTGTGGTTGAATATTGCAAGGAGTCGCTTTTGCATAGACCAATAGGCTTACGGCAGTGTCATATATTCTTACTTTTCTGTTCTTGACTTGCATCTATTCGCTAGCATCTATTAACTAGTTACACTCTGGCTTGAGGTCTTCCTAAGATCGATCACTGAGAGCCTCACACACTTCCTTGTTGGTTTCATTAAGACCTTTTCAGCTTTGGTCAGGTATTATCACTTGGCTAATTACATATTCAATCTGATGTGGTTGGCTGGTATAAAAGCTGACAGGATGAACAACCCAGTGGGTTTTCTTCCTATTGGGGAGTGTTGTACATGCTGCTATGGCGGTATGTCCACTCACAGGATGAGTGACGCTGCCCAATACTGTCACTATGGCGGTGTGTCCACTCACAGGATGAGTGGCGCTGCCCAATACTGTCACTATGGCGGTGTGTCCACTCACAGGATGAGTGGCGCTGCCCAATACTGTCACTATGGCGGTGTGTCCACTCACAGGATGAGTGACGCTGCCCAATACTGTCACTATGGCGGTGTGTCCACTCACAGGATGAGTGACGCTGCCCAATACTGTCACTATGGTGGTGTGTCCACTCACAGGATGAGTGGCGCTGCCCAATACTGTCACTATGGCGGTGTGTCCACTCACAGGATGAGTGGCGCTGCCCAATACTGTCACTATGGCGGTGTGTTCACTCACAGGATGAGTGGCGCTGCCCAATACTGTCACTATGGCGGTGGTCCACTCACAGGATGAGTGGCGCTGCCCAATACTGTCACTATGGCGGTGTGTCCACTCACAGGATGAGTGACGCTGCCCAATACTGTCACTATGGCGGTGTGTCCACTCACAGGATGAGTGACGCTGCCCAATACTGTCACTATGGCGGTGTGTCCACTCACAAGATGAGTGACGCTGCCCAATACTGTCACTATGGCGGTGTGTCCACTCACAAGATGAGTGGCGCTGCCCAATACTGTCACTATGGCGGTGTGTCCACTCACAAGATGAGTGACGCTGCCCAATACTGTCACTATGGTGGTGTGTCCACTCACAAGATGAGTGACACTGCCCAATACTGTCACTATGGCGGTGTGTCCACTCACAGGATGAGTGACGCTGCCCAATACTGTCACCATGACGGTGTGTCCACTCACAAGATGAGTGACGCTGCCCAATACTGTCACTATGGCGGTGTGTCCACTCACAACATGAGTGGCGCTGCCCAATAAACTCGCAACCGGGGCAAAACTGAAAAAGAACTGTGATTGAAGACCAGAGACTGGAAATTAATGTCATTTAGTGATGTTATTGATGTGTGAGTGTATGTACTCACCTAGTTGTGTACTCATCTAGTACCACAAGTACTTACCATTCAGTGACGGGAGAAAAGTGCCGCTTGTTGAAAGTATTGTGCATTGTGTATGTGTACTCACCTATTTGTATTCACCTATTTGTGCTTGNAATATTTAATATTTAATAATTAAAAATATTAATACTTTGATTTTGCAAACATAATAAACAATGCAATTAAATGTAATTTGAAGTTGAGAATTTCTTAGCCCAAATCATTTCTATACATTGCAATTTATTTATTACGCTGATATGAATTAAAATTTTGGAAGGAATTAATCCCAACCACATTTTCTACTACAGGAAGAATCTTATTAAAATGTGCGTGCGTGTTCACTATTTATTAAAAACTTCAGTATTTATTTCATGAGGGAAGCTAAACAGTTAATGGATTTTTTTTCGGGGAGAGGAAGAATATGAGAAAAAATGTATAATATTTTGAATAAATATTTAGCATACACTCATGTGTATGCTAAAGTTATTGATATCTAAAACAATTTAATTTATTTACACTGATTTATTTACTGATTGATTTATTTACAGCCCAGCTATCGGTGTATCAATTTGTATGATTTGTTTTACAAGTATAGTTTCCAATTCAAATTCTAATGTTTTCAAATTCTAATATATTTCCCCTGTTGGTATACCTGTATACCTCCGTGGACCCTGTTGGTATACCTGTATACCTCTGTGGGACCTGTTGGTATACATGTATACCTCTGTGGAACCTGTTGGTATACCTGTATACCTCTGTGGAACCTGTTGGTATACCTGTATACCTCTGTGGGACCTCTTGGTATCCATTAAGTATTATTGTCAAGCTTATTGTATTATGACTGTATTATTAAATACAAAATTATTGTATTGCTTATTGCATTGTATTGTATTAAACGTATTGTAATACGTTTAACAAATATGTTATTTTTGTAAAATAAAATAGCCTCCTTTGTAGTTCTTCCTATTATATTTGATGTCATTGGTGTATATAAAAAAATATTGTTAATATAATTACATTCATCACGTAAAGTAATTAGGTAACTGTGAGGTAATTATCAAGCCCTTAGAAGGAAGTTAAGTAGCGATGCCTCAGCACTTCAACCATCAGGATTCGAACGTCACATGTGTGACGTTCTAAACACTTGTGTTTAGTAGACAAGCTGATTAAAAATATACAACCGTTCCTAAATACAATTTTACAGCTGAATAATGAAAGATCTTAGCACAGACTGTGGTAGGGGAAGAGGAACATTGAATGAACGGAACAAAAAATTACCCCAGAGAGACATAGATGCTGAAGTCTAGCGAAATTGTGCAACCACATAGATTACATACAACATCGAACTCTCTGCCTTTTGAAAGAGTCAGTCTGACCTTTTCATTCAGAGCAGGAGAACAGGGGAAAAGGTGGAGTGACCTTTACACTGTCAGGAAACAGTGTGAAGGTCAATGTTCGTGACAGCTCTGATAGCACTTCTTTCCCTAGATGTCAACACTTTGCTTGCGCAAATATCACTCACGAAAATAAAGAAAGTTGAGGAGGTTTGAGTCCGTCACCGACCATAATAATGCCAAGTCAAATGCAGAACTTTAGTCCCGGCTTGCATAGAGTCTTTGTTTGACAGAGTCAGCATTAACGTGCTGTATCAACGAGAACATCAGAAGGAACCCTGAACTTCCTGCCTTCTGAAGGAGTTCAAGCAACGCACCTTTGTTGCTACTGCTCTTACTGCTCTTTGTTGCTCTTTCTTCAATACATAAATGCTCCAACTTGAGCAACAGATAACAAACGTTATCTGTTTCAGGTTCAGACCTCTCTAGGCTCCCTTTGTTTTCTTTCGTCTGTGTCTCAAAACTTTCTATTGCCATCTGTAGTTATCTATATTCCTACGACTTGATAAAGCGTCAACATGTTTAAAAAAAAAAACATGTTTTCTAAAAACATGTTTCTAAAAAACATGTTTTTAGAAAACATGTTTTCTAAAAAACATGTTCTCTAGAAATATATTTTTTAAAAACATGTTTTCTAAAAACATGTTTTTTTAAAAACATGTTTTTAGAAAACATGTTTAAAAAAATGTTTTTAGTAAACGTGTTTTCAAAAAACATTTGTTTTTTGAACGATAGTACACCCCCCCCACATGTGTACTGTGGGAGGGTGTACCCCACAGTGATAAATACCCCAAGAGATAAATCCCCGATCACCACCCATACCGTGGACGATAGTACACCACCACCACGTCCACCCATACCGTGGACGATAGTACACCACCACCACCACCACCACCCATACCGTGGACGATAGTACACCACCACCACCACCACCCATACCGTGGACGATAGTACACCACCACCACCACCACCCATACCGTGGACGATAGTACACCACCACCACCACCACCCATACCGTGGACGATAGTACACCACCACCACCACCACCCATACCGTGGACGATAGTACACCACCACCACCACCACCCATACCGTGGACGATAGTACACCACCACCACCACCACCCATACCGTGGACGATAGTACACCACCACCACCACCACCCATACCGTGGACGATAGTACACCACCACCACCACCACCCATACGTGGACGATAGTACACCACCACCACGTCCACCCATACCGTGGACGATAGTACACCACCACCACCACCACCCATACCGTGGACGATAGTACACCACCACCACCACCACCACCCATACCGTGGACGATAGTACACCACCACCACCACCACCCATACCGTGGACGATAGTACACCCCACCACCACCACCCATACCGTGGACGATAGTACACCACCACCACCCATACCGTGGACGATAGTTCACCACCACCACCACCACCCATACCGTGGACGATAGTACACCACCACCACCACCACCCATACCGTGGACGATAGTACACCACCACCACCACCACCACCCATACCGTGGACGATAGTACACCACCACCACCACCACCACCCATACCGTGGACGATAGTACACCACCACACCACCACCCATACCGTGGACGATAGTACACCACCACCACCACCACCACCCATACCGTGGACGATAGTACACCACCACACCACCACCACCACCACCACCACCACCCATACCGTGGACGATAGTACACCACCCACCACCACCACCCATACCGTGGACGATAGTACACCACCACCACCACCACCCATACCGTGGACGATAGTACACCACCACCACCACCACCCATACCGTGGACGATAGTACACCACCACCACCACCACACCACCACCACCCATACCGTGGACGATAGTACACCACCACCACCACCACCCATACCGTGGACGATAGTACACCACCACCACCACCACCCATACCGTGGACGATAGTACACCACCACCACCACCACCCATACCGTGGACGATAGTACACCACCACCACCACCACCATACCGTGGACGATAGTACACCACCACCACCACCACCCATACCGTGGACGATAGTACACCACCACCACCACCACCATACCGTGGACGATAGTACACCACCACCACCACCACCCATACCGTGGACGATAGTACACCACCACCACCACCACCCATACCGTGGACGATAGTACACCACCACCACCACCACCCATACCGTGGACGATAGTACACCACCACCACCACCACCCATACCGTGGACGATAGTACACCACCACCACCACCACCCATACCGTGGACGATAGTACACCACCACCACCACCACCCATACCGTGGACGATAGAAAACACCCATCACTATTGCCATAGTAATGGGTGGCCATATGCACCCCACCTTACCATGCAGTAGGGTGTAGTCAACCCCCCACACCATTAGTGGTAGAGGACCCAAAACCCATACCCTGGGCAGTATTAGTATTACTGGTTGGTCAGTGAGCCCTAATAAGCCTCCAGAACGTGAAAGACTGAAGAAAGTTCTGAAAGAAAGACTGAAAGTTCTTAAGTAAGTTTTGTAGTGGCCTAAATAAATCCTCCAGAAGATATGGATTAAGGATAATGATAATAATGTATATTCCGGTTAAAGTAAATACATTCAAAATGAGTTAAAAACATAATGCTGGATTTGTTGATGGAGCTAGTATATTCTGTGTCTAAAACTACTAATACTCACAGCGTTTCTGGCAGAAACACAACACTAAGCCCAAGCCTTAGATGACCATCACAATCCACTAATTCCTGTTCTTCCTACACAGGCGCCAACTGCAGGGAGCGATGGAGAAACCTTCGCCTCACGCTGAGTCGACACTTGAGGAACGCAAGTCGCGGCGCCATCTTCAGGAAGCCGTACTATATGCTAAGTTATATGAGGTTTCTCCTCCCATATATGCGAGGCAGAGTGGCTCACCAAGTTCTTCAGGACCTGAACGTTTCGCAGGAAAGAGAGAGCATCAGTCCTCTGCTTCCTGGGATCAGATCATCTTGTGTCGCGGGAGAAGGTGGAGAAGACACGTGTGTGAGTAAGGACACAATCCAAGATGATTCCGATGTTGAAATAATCGAACAAGTTATAGACGCTGGAAACGGCACCATTGTTGTCGCGTCAAGCGATTGTTACGCGAGTGATGATTCCAGGTGTGCTGAAGTGTCGGCTCCTCCATTACCGGCAGCTAGTAACTCTGTGTTGCCTTGTGGTGACCCGCCTGCTACAGAGACAATGGACGGGGACCTCCACTTCCTGCAAAGTCTCCTACCTGACATGAGGCACTTGGCTGCACGGAGAAAAATGCAGTTTAAATTAAAAGTGATCACCCTGATGAATGAGTTTGTCTTCAGTGATAGCTTGACGGAGACATTTACTCCCTTCTCCCACAACACACTTCCCATCCCTACTCCCACCACAAAGTGAAGATAACAATCCACTCCCATATAGTGCGGTCCTCCACAACAAAATCCTCACCCCCACCTTAGATTCTGTACAACCCTCGACAGCTCAAGCTTAACTTTGATCAGTGTCAGTCTTGAAGTCTATTTAGTCAGTCAGTTTATTTTCTTGAAAAAATTGTACCCCAGATGATGACCCCATCCCCACACTCTACCCCAGGAGATAATCAGCGAGGGAGATGAAGTAACAGCAAGACGGTAATAGCAGGAACGTAGTTGTAAATGACGTAGCAATGACCGTATCACCAGTAGAAATACCAACTGTAGCGGAAGCAGCATTTGCCATAGGCAAATGCACAAGACAGAATGTACAAGACAGGTGTACAAGAAGCACCATTAGAAGAGGCCTTGTGTAGATAGTGTATTTTCCAGCCAGAAACATAGATTATAAGGAACATCTCGTAGAGTGGAGCAAGATGCTGGAACATGCTGGTAAAACCTCTCGTGTTTCTTGAACTGTCTTATTTTCTTGCTTCCTCTCCCTCTCCTAGAACTTTTTTTTTAAGTAAAATATAATTAGAAAATATAAGTGTGTTAATTGCAATTTTTTTTTTAGATATATACAAGAGTTGTTACATTCTTGTACAGCCACTACCCTGGAAACACAAACCGAAACTGTCCCTATCTTCTGCTTGTTACAACTTGTAATAAAGTTGTTACATCTTGGCTTAACGTGTTTATGATGTATTAGAACGTTGCTACAACTTGCTATATTGATTGTTATAACTGGTTAGGAGGTGTTAAAATTTGTTCGAACGTTGTACCAACGTCGTAGTTTCGATGTGTGTTTGGCGGGTAGTACGCGTAGCGTTCCGGGCAGGTCCCTGGAATACGATCCCCGCCGCGAAGAATCGTTGTTACAACCAAGTACACAATTTACTGTTGAGTTAAAAAGAGGCTACAGTTAAGGATTTGCGACAAGTCAATCCTCCCCGGCCAGGATACGAACCCATGACAAAGCGCTCGCGGAACGCCAGGCGAGTGTCTTACCACTACGCCATGGAGACTGATTTTATTATAATTGTATTATAATAATGGTTAATATTATTATTGTTTATTATTGTTATTTTTTACTATTATTGAATTTTGTGATTATTCTTATTAAATTGTGTGATTAAAATGTGCAGTTCTAACTCGCCATAAACCTATATAAATAAAAAAAAATCACGTACAATTTTTTGTTTTAAGCCTTCTCGAAGTATTTACATAGGCCTAGTGGAACATTTTCATACGATAAACTATGTTTAGCAGAAGGATAAGAAGAGAAGTGTGGCTGGTACCGAGAATCTTAGGTTCGAAATGAGATGCAAGATGATAGGTAGTCTATATGGAACGTTACCCATCCAGTGAGTTAACCATAGCCCGTGCTTCTTGCCCAGCTCCTGTGCCAGGTAAGTTACGGGCTCACCATAGCCCGTGCTTCTTGCCCAGCTCCTGTGCCAGGTAAGTTACGGGCTCACCATAGCCCGTGCTACTTGGAACTTGTTCCGAGTAGCTGAATCTATAACAACAACAACAACATCCAGTGAGTGGTAGTTGATGACATATTCATCCAGTGAGTTGTGGTAAACCCCCATTCCCATTCTGTGAGGCACATAATGGACTCGGGAAGACTCCCCCCTCACACACATACAGTTTGTTCAGCTATGTAAGTTACAGTCTTGATAACCTGGTTACATATTTTGTTAAATATTAGTACTTTATTTTATATTTTGTTATAAACCAATATATGAAACTATTGTGTCACATATAAAGTTTCTTAAAATATCAAGAGTATCTTTTATTATATCAAGAGTATCTTTTATTATATCAAGAGTATCTTTTATTATTTTTTTTTTGGTCGGATGGTCTTCTTCTGAAGTGAAGCAAGACACTTTACATTGGATCAATAGTAACTATCGCCCAACCACTTGGGCTGGACGGTAGAGCGACGGTCTCACTTCATGCAGGTCGGCGTTCAATCCCCGACCGTCCAAGTGGTTGTGGACACCATTCCTTCCCCCCGTCCCATCCCAAATCCTTATCCTGACCCCTTCCCAGTGGTTTATAGTCGTAATGACTTGACGCTTTCCCCTGATATTTCCCTTCCTTCCTTTCTTAAGATGTATGGGTTTGGTATCAATATTTACAGGTTGTTGATCCATTCTCTTGATTGTCATTCCGTAAAAAATTCAACCTTTTAGCTAGTACCCGAAAAGTACCAACCCAAGCAACCCGCCTAACCTAACACACACAACAAACCTTGTGTGTGTTTGACACACACACAAACCTTTATACGTAAAACAGCCCCTGACACACACACACAAACCTGTATACCTAAAGCAGCTCCTGACACACAAACCTATATACCTAAAACAGCCCCTGACACACACAAACCTGTATACCTAAAGTAGCCCCTGACACACACAAACCTTTATACCTAAAGCAGCTCCTGACACACAAACCTTTATACCTAAAGTAGCCCCTGACACACGCAAACCTGTATACCTAAAGTAGCCCCTGACACACACAAACCTGTATACCTAAAGCAGCTCCTGACACACAAACCTTTATACCTAAAGTAGCCCCTGACACACGCAAACCTGTATACCTAAAGCAGCTCCTGACACACAAACCTATATACCTAAAACAGCTCCTGACACACACACACAAACCTTTATACCTAAAGCAGCCCCTGACGCACACAAACCTGTATAGACTGCTTTGTTTGCGTCAAAAACCGCTTCATCTCTTTCATTTCCCTCCCCTCCACCGCCATCTTCAGAACACCAGGAGACAAAACCATTCTTGTTTGTGCCAGGAATGATATAAAGACCCAATACCCCTGCAGCATCTCTCGAACACCGAGGAACCACGACCTGAGATTAGTATTCCCGAGACACACGACATAATAATCTCTTCCCACAGCGTCGTCCTCCAGAGACTGTTACTCCTTACCACAGCGAGGATCAAGGAGTAACTCGAGCGAGTTGGGAACTAGGAGGGACTGGAGAGCCATCGGGACTTTTCAGTTAGTAGACTGGAAATCACGGTGGCGGCTTTCCAGTCCACTGCTGGAAACTCTTGAGTCAGGTAGCAATTTGTACTCGACTATTTGTGTCTGCTGAATCGAGAGCCAGCTCTTGGACCCCGCTTTAGCTGCCTATTGCAGTGGCTTCCGAGTTCTGACCGTCTCACTTTAAACCATCCCTGGTCTCTAGGTTCGATCTTCAATGATTCTTCTTGCATCTCATTCTACTCCCTCGATTCTCTCTCACAATGAGAAACTTTCCCTCTTTATGTCACTGTTACTCGTCTAAGCGTGGTGGAGGGATGGTGGTTGTGGTGGAGAGGTGGTGGTGGAGGGGTGGTGGTGGTGATGGGGGGGGAGAGAAAGGGGGAGAAGGGAGCACTTTTGTGTTTAGTGGAACACTAAACACAAAAGTCACCAACCACAAAATCTCCACCACCTTCTTTTCGTCAACAATTACATACGATAGACAATCCCGTCAATTGCTGAACCAGTCAACTGACAGATGTTCCGTTATTTGCGATGCTCGAACCCTGTTCAACAATGACTCTCGACGCGATTCATTCTCGCCAATAAGGTTCTTGAACAATATTTTTGTCACAGGATCATTGAACAAAGGACAAATATTATCAATACCATTTGTGATCATCCCCAGAGCTCCAAATGTCAGTACTGACCCCAAAGATAATATTATTAAAGATCAATATATATAGAGCAAAAGCAATACTACACATACAAACGAACTCTATCATATGAGAATAAAATGTATAATTTAGAGAGCAGGTACTAAAACTAAAAAAAATAATATTTCAACAGGTTTTCACTGATGTTGTTTTCTGTACATAACTGCAGCTCCATTTGGACATAATAGTACTCATATGTACTCACCTGCAGTTACTCATGTTCACACTATCCGGCTCCATCCACTACACGTGCTCACTGTGGAGACACTGTAGAGGACACGTGAGTAAGGAGACACAGCAGAGGACACGTGAGTAAGGAGACACAGCAGAGGACACGTGAGTAAGGAGACACAGCAGAGGACACGTGAGTAAGGAGACACAGCAGAGGACACGTGAGTAAGGAGACACAGCAGAGGACACGTGAGTAAGGAGACACAGCAGAGGACACGTGAGTAAGGAGACACAGCAGAGGACACGTGAGTAAGGAGACACAGCAGAGGACACGTAAGTAAGGAGACACAGCAGAGGACACGTGAGTAAGGAGACACAGCAGAGGACACGTGAGTAAGGAGACACAGCAGAGGACACGTAAGTAAGGAGACACAGCAGAGGACACGTGAGTAAGGAGACACAGCAGAGGACACGTGAGTAATGGTAGAACTGAGAAAAACAGAAACAATTAGGCAAAGAAAAGAAGTGTGTTTGTGCAGCGAATCACCACAGAGGTCACCCCATCTCTGTGACCTGTTCCATAGGTCACAGCTTCTACCCACACTTGTACCCTTGTTATCCCATCCTCTTTATCTTCTCCTTCAATCTTCCCGAGTACTTTATATATCTCAATCATGTCTCCACCCTCGCCTCTGAATCTGGTCTCGCATTGCACAGAGATTTAAATGCCTCATTATATAGGCTCGTGGCAATTATTCAGACTTTTGCTAGTGTGGAATTTGTGTTATGAATACGTAGAGTGGAAGATAATACGGGTTTATAACTGTTATTTATGAAGGTTGAATACACTGCTAAGTTACGTTGAGTTATTCATGTTGATTCCTTATTTTACTTGTTATTATTGAATGTGAAAGATTACAGTCTGTAATATAATGTATTACTTTGTCTTATATTAAAGAAGTACAGTATTTAGGAGGAATAAGACAGGTGCTGCTGTATGATTCACATAATGATGAGTATGTTTATACACATCTTTATGTGCATATGCGATGTATACAATATATGTGAAATGTATACAATGTATATGCAATCTATGCAATATATACAATGTATATGCAATCTATGCAATGTATACAATGTATATGCAATCTATGCAATGTATACAATGTATATGCAATCTATCCAATGTATACAATGTATATGCAATCTATCCAATGTATACAATGTATATGCAATCTATCCAATGTATACAATGTATATGCAATCTATCCAATGTATACAATGTATATGCAATCTATGCAATGTATACAATGTATATGCAATCTATCCAATGTATACAATGTACATGCAATCTATGCAATGTATACAATGTATATGCAATCTATGCAATGTATACAATGTATATGCAATCTATGCAATGTATACAATGTATATGCAATCTATGCAATGTATACAATGTATATGCAATCTATACAATGTATACAATGTACATGCAATCTATGCAATGTATACAATGTACATGCAATCTATGCAATGTATACAATGTATATGCAATCTATTCAATGTATACAATGTATATGCAATCTATGCAATGTATACAATGTACATGCAATCTAAGCAATGTATACAATGTATATGCAATCTATGCAGTGTATACAATGTATATGCAATCTATGCAATGTATACAATGTATATGCAATCTATGCAATATATACAATTTATATACAATCTATGCAATGTATACAATGTATATGCAATCTATGCAATGTATACAATGTATATGCAATCTATGCAATGTATACAATGTATATGCAATCTATGCAATGTATACAATGTATATGCAATCTATGCAATGCATATACTATATATATTGCACAGATTGGGTTAACTGTATATTCCATTGATAATTATGAAGTGGGTTGCTTATATTATATAGTATAGTGTTCATAGTTGTATTTTGTTCATTGTTCTTTGCCTGTACGAAGAACAATCTCGTCTATTTCGTATTTGTTGGCGTGTTATGGACGGGTCTGTCCCTTGTTCTCCTTGTCATGGTCACTGGTAGTTCCTTCCAATTTGTTAATTAGTGAATTGACAGGGAGATGGGTGCCATTGGGATGTTTGACACTTGGGCTTATGTAACTCTCTGTGTGTCAATGGTTGTTCACCCGTCATGTAAGTCATTAAGATGTGAAGGAGTTAATTGTGTGGGTAGTTATGTATTCACCTAGTTGTGCTTGTGGGGGGGTTGAGCTCTGGCTCTTTCGGCCCGCCTCATATCTGTCAATCAATCAATTATTGTCTTTTCCCCACACATAAACACACGCACACCCGTGAAGCAGTTTGTAGCAGCTGTCTAATTCCCAGGTACCTATTTACTGCTAGATGAACAGGCCCATCAGGGTAAAAGAATCTCTGCCCCATTTGTTTCTGCTATCGCCGGGGATCGATCCCCGGTTCCTAGGACTACGAATACCGAGCGCTGTTCACTCAGCCACCAGGCCCCCAATGTGTGGGGGTGACCCTGGGTAGGTCACCACCCCCCACTGGGAGACATGTGGAGCGTGACCTCAAATAAAAAGGTCAAGTTCCACTCTCGTTAATGGACCGTAAATTTTGAGATAAATAGCTGTGGACTGTAAATTCTGAGTTTAGTTTTGAATATTATTTGCCTTTTGAGTGTAGGTGTTGGTGGTGTAGGTGTAGTGTAGGTGTTGGTGGTGTAGTGTAGGTGTGGTGTAGGTGTAGTGTAGGTGTAGGGTAGATGTAGTGTAGGTGTTGTTGGTGTAGGTGTGGTGTAGGTGTTGTTGGTGTAGGTGTAGTGTAGGTGTAGGGTTGATGTAGTATAGGTGTAGGTAGTGTAGGTGTCGTGTAGGTGTAGTGTAGGTGTAGTGTAGGTGTAGGTGGTGTAGATTTGAGTGTAGGTGGTGTAGATTTGAGTGTAGGTGTAGTGTAGGTCGTGTAGGTGTTGTGTAGGTTTGAGTGTAGGTGTTGGTCGTGTAGGTGTAGTGTAGGTCGTGTAGGTGTTGTGTAGGTGTTGTGTAGGTTTGTGTATAGGTGTTGGTGTTGTAGGTGTAGTGTAGGTTTGAGTGTTATCTTCTCGGTTATCTTGAGATGATTTCGGGGCTTAGCGTCCCCGCGGCCCGGTCCTCGACCAGGCCTCCTTTTTGTTACACCCCCCCCAGGAATCAGCTCGTAGCAGCTGTCCAACTCACAGGTACTTATTTTACTGATAGGTAACAAGGGCATCAGGGTGAAAGAAACATTTTGCCCATTTGTCTCCGCCTCCACCGGGGATCGAACCCGGAACCTCAGGACTACGAAACCGAAGCGCTGTCCACTCAGCTGTCAGGCGCCCGTGTAAGTGGTGTAGATAACCTAACAGTTATCATCTACTTAACTGTATGTGATAATATCAGATAACGTTGGAAGCTTCCGGTAAAACTAACGATAGCTGCGCTATAACTTGATATCTTTCAGGTCTTTGCAACCGGGTGGTTAAAAAGGTTTATGTGGTGCTCCTATCTCTGTCCTGCAATTAATTTGGACTCAATTAACTCGCACCATCATTAGTTGCAAGGGAATTACACGTGTTGCTTTGTGTCCAATTACACAGGTGGAGTTTTATCGTCGTATTCAGTCACCATTTAATTTATATAGTAATCAGATTCTTCAGCATAATCTGGAGGGAGGGCCAGGCCTATGTTGGGGGGGGGATGACTCGATTGATGATTGATGATTGATGAAGATTAAGCCACCCGAGAGGTGGCATGGGAATGAATATCCCCGTAAAGATGCGCTGCTGATGTCATGTGTTTACCGGAGTTAGGAATTGTGTTATGTCCCCCCCCCCCTACCAGGGCTTTTTCTCTCTGGTTGTTACAGGGAGGTAGTTGCGTTGTGTACTCTCCCTTTCATCTACTGTCACCTGTTTCTATTTCTATCACCTTACACTTACTGGTGTTACAATCCCGAAGCCATCTCATGGACAAACTCTGAAGTTTGTCAAAGTCATCTTGGAAAATCTTACAATCCTCATCTGTCTCAACTCTTATAAATATGCATTGTCTATATACATCAACAGCTCAACTGCTGTAGACTAGCCATTAAGATATATGAGAAGTGGTAGAGATGTGAGCACTGATCCTTGAGGGACTCCGCTTGTTACCCTAACCCACTACGACTTCTCACTGTGTCTCGGACTCCTGTCTGTTAGGTATTTCCTCACCCATGTCTGTGAGCATGTAATCCCATTTTTCTAAAGTAAATTTTCCTTTCCCCTGACCCCTTGTCTTATGGCCATTGTTTGAAGTTTAGTCATATAATCAGAGACCAGAACACAATGAGCACTCACTCCTAAAAAATTTCATGATGCAAGTTTCCGATATCTTCCTTAATCCTGGATGGAGATCAGGTCCATTAAGTTTTGTGCATCTCCTCCATTTTATATTGCGTCATCCTTTACATGTTGTGATCAGACATTTCTTGTCATAACTTCCACTAATTTTTCTCGCCACGTTCGTAACCCCTCATGGCAATTTTCTCGATTACCAGTAGATCTCTTCATGATGTCTGTGCCTTATGAAACTAGTATTGTAGCTGTCATTGTGTGTGCTGCAGTGGCTGCTCTCTGCAATGTTTTCTATGCATGCTATCGTTCATATTATCGCATTCCAGACTTGGACTTTTGCTTGCTGAGGTGGTTGTAAGTTGCCAGGCCCACTGTCCTTCCCCATCTACTGTCAGAGTCCTAGTGATGGAAGCTGTCTATCAGGCCCACTGTCCTTCTCCATCTACTGTCAGAGTCCTAGTGATGGAAGCTGTCTATCAGGCCCACTGTCCTTCTCCATCTACTGTCAGAGTCCTAGTGATGGAAGCTGTCTATCAGGCCCACTGTCCTTCCCCATCTACTGTCAGAGTCCTAGTGATGGAAGCTGTCTATCAGGCCCACTGTCCTTCCCCATCTACTGTCAGAGTCCTAGTGATGGAAGCTGTCTATCAGGCCCACTGTCCTTCCCCATCCACTGTCAGAGTCCTAGTGATGGAAGCTGTCTATCCATTTCAATCTTCCTTTTCTTACACTTCCCCTTTCCTTTTACTGTGAGTGCCATCTCCCCTCCATGCCTTTATTTCCCATTCTTTTCTTATTACTTGGACAACCAGAGAGCACCATAGGTGTTACAAGGGAGGGGGGGATGGGGTAGGGGGGGAGGTACAGCTCAGTGTATCACAGGTGTGGCAGAGAGGCTGGTGTAGCGGCGCAGGGTGTCAAGCTATACATTATTCACTCTTGCTCACTCACCTGCTCAATACCTAGGCACAGCTGCAGGTTGTATCATCTACAGGTTACAGAGCACTGGTATGTACTCATCTAGTTGTACTTGCGGGGGTTGAGCTCTGGCTCTTTGGTCCCGCCTCTCATGTGTCTGTATATGTATATAAATAACAACAGACATCACAACCAATGAAACACTTCATTCATCTCTGTCTCTCTCTCTCTCTCTTTCTGTCTCTCATCTCTCTCTCTCTCTGTCTCTCTCNACACACACACACACACACACACACACACACACACACACATACAACTCCTTTACATCCAGAGCTTTACACAAACATAATATAGACATATTATTGTCTGCTTAGACAATGCTTAATGAATGCATTAGGCATTCATTCACATTTAGATGTGGTGGAGGCTGACTCCATACACAGTTTCAAATGTAGATATGACAGAGCCCAGTAGGCTCAGGAACCTGTACACCAGTTGATTAACGGTTGAAAGGCGGGACTAAAGAACCAAAGCTCAACCCCCCAAGCACAACTAGATGAGAACTAGGTGAGTACATACAGTCCAATTGGGACTTTCAACCGCTCGAGGAGTGCAAGTGAATAAAATGTTACTCCACATCTATTGCGCTCTACAATTTATATGATGGCATGTTGAAGACCCAATATACCTTCAGACTCAAGTGATATCCCAGGAGAGATTGAACGTCCCTCTGTTGGACACCAGTGGAGTCTCTCTTGGACCCTCTCTTATTGTGGGTCTTCGCAGTCATGTTCGTAGAGCGCCTGTCTCTGCGCTCTGAATTGCTGCGACAATTCCCTTAAAAGGGAAGAATCGAAAGCAACTAACTGCTATCCAATGGAACCTGACATCCTCGTGGCGACCACTCGAGCACAGGAGAATTTGGTAATCCACAACCTGCTCATTTTTTCTGGTGTGATCTTATTTTGCCCTGAAGTGAAGTGGTTCTGGTAATCCTATATTCAATCCTGTAGATTACTAAAATAATTATTCCGATAGGAATAGGATGTCGTTGGGAAGATTGGTTATTGTGATAGGATACCAGGAAAGCGTAGATAACGAGTCATAACCCGCCAAACACAAACCGAAACTACGACGTTTGTACAACGTTCGACAAGTTTTAACACCTCCTAATCAGTTATAACAACAATATATCAAGTTGTAACAACGTTCTAATACGTCATAACACGTTAAGCCAAGATGTGACAACTTTATTACAAGTTGTAACAAGCGGAAAATAGAGACAGTTACGGTTTGTGTTTCCAGGGAATATGGTTCGTGAAGACATGATGACCGAACCACACATCAGAAGATGCAGAAAGAACGACGTTTCGGTCCGTCTTACACGGCTTGAGAATGGTCCAGGATGGACCGAAACGTCGTCGTCTCTCATCTGCTTGTGTGTGTGATTTAGTTCTCCAACTCTACACTCCCTTCCCCAAACACACACACACACACCACCCACACATATCTCTCATCTCCACCCACACACATATCTCTCATCTCCATCCCCTATCTAACTCTCCTTCCAGCTGTTACTCTCCCATCCCATTCCCATCCCTGGTACCTGGGATGTTGAGGCGTCCCAGTGATCCCAGAGAAGTGATCACACTCCACGTTCTGTATTGACTTCCTTGCCTGCAGCGATAACCAGCATCGTGACTGATATGCTGAAGGGAAGGATATCAGCTGGAAGGATATCCACAGTGGTATACTGGTAACTGTGCCACTCTGTGGTACTGATTGTGGTGGTGGGCCCAAGACAGTGCCAATCTGTTTAAGTTGTGCTTCAGTCCTATATACATCCAGCAGTGCTTCAGTCCTATATACATCCAGCAGTGCTTCAGTCCTATATACATCCAGCAGTGCTTCAGTCCTATATACATCCAGCAGTGCTTCAGTCCTATATACATCCAGCAGTGCTTCAGTCCTATATACATCCAGCAGTGTTTCAGTCCTATATACATCCAACAGTGCTTCAGTCCTATATACATCCAGCAGTGCTTCAGTCCTATATACATCCAGCAGTGCTTCAGTCCTATATACATCCAGCAGTGCTTCAGTCCTATATACATCCAGCAGTGCTTCAGTCCTATATACATCCAGCAGTGCTTCAGTCCTATATACATCTAGCAGTGCTTCAGTCCTATATACATCCAGCAGTGCTTCAGTCCTATATACATCCAGCAGTGCTTCAGTCCTATATACATCTAGCAGTGCTTCAGTCCTATATACATCCAGCAGTGCTTCAGTCCTATATACATCCAGCAGTGCTTGAGTCCTATATACATCCAGCAGTGCTTCAGTCCTATATACATGCAGTAATCTTAGTCCAGTAGGACTAAGGACCCCTCATTCCTGTACATTACAGCAGTGCTTCAGTGCTGTACAGTATCAGACACTATATAATGCCAGCAGTCATACAAGTCATACATACGTGTTATTCATACAAGCGATAAACAACAGTGACACAGTTTCAGAGTTGTGGAATTAGCAGGTTAATATCTATATCGAAATCTGGTCAAAATGTTGACAGTTATTTGTTGGAACCAAAAAATACATTGTGTATATAATATCTATGCATATCTGGATACTTGCTTGTATATATGACTGTATGTGTACAGTCAGTAATATGTATGTATACATCAGTAATATGTCTCTCTGTATATATATATCTCCACCCCTAATATATATATATATATATATATATATATATATATATATATTATATATATATATATATATATATATATTCAGTGTCAGAGCTGTCAATAAGTGGAAGAGGTAGACATAGACGTTGTTGAAGCTAAGGAAATTGAAAGTCATAAATATAAATATGATAAAAACATGAAAATGAGTCATTACATTAATCAAAGAACGTTCGGAAGGCGGGGGCCAGGAGCCAAGCCCGACCCTGCAAGCACATATAGGAGAGTACCCTATAATAATAATATAACATATAATAGCATATATAACAATATATATAATAACACAGCACCCCCCCCCCTCACCGTGTTCTCTAACAACGTAATTATTTATATCATCAATTAAATCTCGTCCAGCTCAGCATCCGGATCTCTCGTGGGTCACTTTTTATCACATCTCTTATCTGAGCTCTATCTTCATTTAATTTCCGAAGAGTAATATTCCACCTATTCGTCATGTTTAGTTCGTATTGTGCTTCTTTTGTACCAATCGTTGAATTAGTACATCGCATCCCCTTTCACATCTGTTCGTGCGAATCTCGCTGGTCCGAAAATCAGATTTCCATCCAAGCTGTTTCATTTATCAAGAGCGTATGACGGCCCCCTGGAGCACGACTCCCTGCTAGTCATTACCATGTACATTGGCTCTCCTCCCTCACACATTTTCAAAAATAATTTAACATGTTCCAGCCAATTATTGTCGATTCAATCTCTTTACACACACAACACACACACTCTCTCTCTAGAACGTAATTATTTCTCTATTCTCCTCCCACATCTGATATTCCATTCACCAGATGTTGTTTCTTCAGTAAGCATGATATATATTAATTTTCTTTTCCTTTTTCTGTACCCTTCATTCATAGAGCAGCTTTTGTCGACTTTTAATTCATAAATTGGATAATTCTTTAATCCTAATCGAGTTACGCGTTGCTTTTGTACCCAGGCAATGCCTGTTATGTAATAGGTTATATAATAAGTTCCGTAATTGGTTCTGAATGAGGTTCTATAACTGGTTCTGTAATAGGTTCTGCATGAGGTTCTATAACTGGTTCTGTAATAGGTTCTGCATGAGGTTCTATAACTGGTTCTGTAATAGGTTCAAAAATAAGTCCTATACAGGATCAATAAGTGTATTCATCAGAAGATGAAAAAAACGACGACGTTTCGGTCCGTCGGAATTTTACACATATTTCACCAAAAATATGTAAAGTAATACATAAATCAACAGACGACTTGATAATGGTCCAGGAGGGACCGAAAACGTCGTCGTCACCTATCATCTTGTGTGTGTAGTCTGGTCATCATGTCTTCAAGCCTCGTTATTGTGACTCATCGTCTGCACAGGACCTATAATTGGATCTGTAATAGGTTGTGAAACAGAACTAATATAATGTTCCCATTTTCTTAGACCCTCACGCGTCTGTCTGGAGACGAGTGCTTATTTTCAGCGATTATTCCTTCCGGTTATAAAGTTTATTTGTCTAGCAGGAGGAGTCCGTAACACAGCAGCGATATTAGTGGGGGGAATGGTGCCAGCTCCTAATGCACTGGTGGTTGCACTCTTGCGAAGGTTGTGAGGAACGGCAAGGGTTGTGAGGGACGGCAAGGGTTTGTGAGGACGGCAAGGTTGTGAGGGACGGCTTGAGAATCGTGAGGAATATGCTGGAGCTTCCATAGCAATTTGTATACCTGTTCGGACTTCAGCACTCGGAAGAATAGACTCTTTCCCACATCCCAGACCCTCCCCTTCATCCCAGACCCTCTCCCTTCATCCCGACCCTCCCCTTCATCCCAGACCCTCCCCTTCATCCCAGACCCTCCCCTTCATCCCAGACCCTCCCCCTTCATCCCAGACCCTCCCCCTTCATCCCAGACCCTCCCCCTTCATCCCACTCCCCCCTTCATCCCAGACCCTCCCCTCATCTCAGACCCTCTTTACATCTCAGACCCTTCCCCTCTCATCCCAGACCTCCCTCTCATCCCGAACCTCCCTCTCATCCCAAGAAATAGTGCTGAAAAAACATCTTATCAACTACGCAAATAATAGAGGTTCTGAGAGAAGAAAAACAAAAAAAATCACCAATTATTAAAGCATTTATAACTTTCACAGAAAAATGTCCGACAGTCTTCATAAAATTCAAGGAAAATTATTTACTAAACCCGAACTGCCTCTTAGAAAAAGTAAAAAATTGGGAAGGACTTTTACACAAAAAAGTTGAAGGATAAATTAGATGTAATTATCATTAGCTGGAGTGTCATCCCATTATTATGGACTTTATGTGTTGACTCTATGTTCCCCCCGAGTCACATGTGTAGCACATGTATTTTGTGACGTGAGAGTCATGTGTAGCACATGTATTCACAGGAGTCTTGTGTGTGTGTTCTTTCAAATTAAGAGGCAACAGTTAATTAGTCTGTCTTTAACATTTAAAAAAAATCCTAAATTACTCTGGTTATTTAGGGAATTATGTATTACTTAAAAATACCATGTAAAGCCATATCAAAAATACCAACCATACCATACCATACCAAAAATATGTAAAGTAATACAAAATTAATTTCATTTT
>WNGS01039543.1:6448721-6463582 GCA_020271785.1 Procambarus virginalis | reverse complement strand
TATTGTCACCTGCCTCCACCCTGGGTGATGTATTGTCACCTGCCTCCACCCTGGGTGTTGTATTGTCACCTGCCTCCACCCTGGGTGATGTATTGTCACCTGCCTCCACCCTGGGTGATGTATTGTCACCTGCCTCCACCCTGGGTGATGTATTGTCACCTGCCTCCACCCTGGGTGGTGTATTGTCACCTGCCTCCACCCTGGGTGATGTATTGTCACCTGCCTCCACCCTGGGTGGTGTATTGTCACCTGCCTCCACCATGGGTGATGTATTGTCACCTGCCTCCACCCTGGGTGGTGTATTGTCACCTGCCTCTACCCCTGGGTGTTGTATTGTCACCTGCCTCCACCCTGGGTGTTGTATTGTCACCTGCCTCCACCCTGGGTGTTGTATTGTCACCTGCCTCCACCCTGGGTGATGTATTGTCACCTCCCTCCACCCTGGGTGATGTATTGTCACCTGCCTCCACCCTGGGTGATGGTATTGTCACCTCCCTCCACCTTGGGTGTTGTATTGTCACCTGCCTCTACCCGGGGTGTTGTATTGTCACCTGCCTCCACCCTGGGTGATGTATTGTCACCTGCCTCCACCCTGTGTATATATTGTCACCTACCTCCACCTGGGTGATGTATTGTCACCTGCCTCCACCCTGGGTGATGTATTGTCACCTGCCTCCACCCTGGGGTTGTATTGTCACCTGCCTCCACCTTGGGTGATGTATTGTCACCTGCCTCCACCTTGGGTGTTGTATTGTCACCTGCCTCCACCCTGGGTGGTGTATTGTCACCTGCCTCCACCCTGGGTGGTGTATTGTCACCTACCTCACCCTGGGTGTTGTATTGTCACCTGCCTCCACCCTGTGGGTGTGTATTGTCACCTGCCTCCACCCTGGGTGGTGTATTGTCACCTGCCTCCACCCTGGGTGATGTATTGTCACCTGCCTCCACCCTGGGTGATGTATTGTCACCTGCCTCCACCCTGGGTGATGTATTGTCACCTGCCTCCACCCTGGGTGATGTATTGTCACCTGCCTCCACCCTGGGTGATGTATTGTCACCTGCCTCCACCCTGGGTGGTGTATTGTCACCTGCCTCCACCCTGGGTGTTGTATTGTCATCTGCCTCCACCTGGGTGATGTATTGTCACCTGCCTCCACCCTGGGTGATGTATTGTCACCTGCCTCCACCCTGGGTGTTGTATTGTCACCTGCCTCCACCCTGGGTGTTGTATTGTCACCTGCCTCCACCCTGGGTGTTGTATTGTCACCTGCCTCCACCCTGGGTGTTGTATTGTCATCTGCCTCCACCCTGGGTGATGTATTGTCACCTGCCTCCACCCTGGGTGATGTATTGTCACCTGCCTCCACCCTGGGTGTTGTATTGTCACCTGCCTCCACCCTGGGTGTTTGTATTGTCACCTACCTCCACCCTGGGTGTTGTATTGTCACCTACCTCCACCCTGGGTGATGTATTGTCACCTGCCTCCACCCTGGGTGTTGTATTGTCACCTGCCTCCACCCTGGGTGTTGTATTGTCACCTACCTCCACCCTGGGTGTTGTATTGTCACCTGCCTCCACCCTGGGTGTTGTATTGTCACCTACCTCCACCTTGGGTGATGTATTGGTTCTGTTATTTAACTCCACCTCACGCAAGGTGCACCTTGAAAGGCATCAAAGGGAACCTTAGGATGGATTATGAGAATTTCTCCAAGATAACAAGACTGGGAAGTAATAAGAGCGCTTCAGGGGGGCCTTATAACGCAAGGTGTAAAGAGTGTAATGATCTATAATCTATTTCCTCCTGGGGACGCTACGCAGGCTCAGGATTGGGAGGTTCGTGGCATCAACCTCTTAAAGAATGTCATATTTTGACGTACACTTTACCCAAGGGCGAAAAAGTGTCAAACTAAAAAATGGTCGCGGCTCGCGAATTAGATATACTGTCCCGTTTTCTGTTTCGGGACCTCTGGTTGGTTAGGATAAGGGTCACTTTAGTACGACAGTTTCTTGACGTTGGTAAAGCTTCGGAGGATGGCCTGCATGTGAGGCCCTTGCCATAGGTAACGGCAACCCAATCTGATCATGGCAATTAATGCCACATTCGCCTAGCTATTCTCACCTAGATGTCCTTGAGCTTCGGCTCTTTGGTCCCACCTCTCAACTGCCAATCAACAGTTCACATGGATCAGTATATATTATACCCATATATATTCAAATATCTCCATATTAAAAAACAAATCATAAATTTATACTAATGCTTTGTGTATCTTAATGTCGTGATCACTGTCCTCTCCAACCTGACTGTTTGGACTGTGGCCTGGGGAGTGTGTGGGCCAACGGGGGCACTGGCCCGGGGCCAACATCCTCTGGCCCACAGCCAGCTGCCTCGAACCCTCGGCCCCAAGACTCACACTGGTGAAAATATATATATATTATCCATAATGCTTCCCTATAAGTCTCTGATGCCGCTATCTGCTGGCGGGGAGGTCCATCAGGACGGTGTTATGGGTGCTGAGTGGTGCCTGCGCTGTGTTCGAGGGTCCTCTTACACGTATTCAGGGAAGACACTTCGTCCTCCTGTTCCACCACCTGCTCTCTTTCTCCTGCTCCTCTTTCTCCTGCTCTCTCTTTCTCTATCTCCTTTTCCTCCAGCTCCTTGTCCTCCTGCTTCGTTTCCTTCTCCACTTATATTCTGTGATTATAAACCTGTCTTTTCTCATTTAATTTTATTATGTATAAGGGTTTAGGCATAGTTAGCCCTAAGTGAGGTTTAGTAAGGTGTGTTGGGTGTGTTGATTGTTTACAACACAGAGAGGAAGTGAATGAAACACTTCTTGAATCGTAGCTTCGAGCACAGTTACATTGCCAAGTGTACAACATTCCATTGATAAAGCTGCAAATGGTTGGGCACTATTCCTTCCTTCCGTTAGGACAGGTTAGCTCTATTGTCACATTGGAACAGCTTAGTTCAGTCTCCCACTGCTCTTCAAAGGCCTAACATAAGCTCTCATAGCTCTCCAAAGGAGCAGATAAGCCTACTTTAGGCTCCAACAGCTCTTTAAAGAGCAGTTAGACCTATCCCAGGGTCTCCATAGGAGCAGGTAGACCTTCAGCAGCTCCCATACTTCCTCAGCACCCTAGGGGGCAGCACGGTGATGCTGCTTCATCAGCATGAAGACGGCCTCAGCACCGTGAACCAGGAGAACAGGTCCAGAGAACACCGCCAATCACCAGTGCTCCCTTAAAGGAGAACTGTGCGCGGCGTCCTCACTTTGGCTTCATATGGCCGGCTGAACGAGACACTGTATTGACCTCCCTGCTGGCTCTCAACGCCTGTCCCAACAGGTGCGGTGCTCCTGCTCTAATGCCTCAAACTGTCAACCATACAGCCAGCTGAAAGCTATACACTGGTTCGCCTGAGAGTCGATACCAAGACGGCTATAAACAAATGGCTAAGATGACATTGATGTCTGTTGATGAGATGTTGGGATACTCAGTGATGTTTGGGGTGACGCCACAGCGCTACGGGCCCTCATGTCACGCCAGGGGCCCCCAGGGACACCTGTCGTTCGGGTCACCTGACGCTCTGGTTCACAAGGGACCTCTCCTGTCAGCCAGGTCTTCTGACACCTGCCGCAGGTGGTATTTATAAGCGTTCCTCCCAAGAGGACCAGATGGTCTTTCTCTCACCTGTGACACTGTGATAACACAAGACCCACCCGGTCTCTCGGTCCTCCACACGCTAGAAATAGCGAAGGTCACGCGATGTACCTCATCAACCTGGCCACCGATTTGAAAACAAAAGGCATCAGCTGCGTACCAAGAGACCTCAGCTGCTGACCTAGAGACCTCAGCTGCTGACCAAGAGACCTCAGCTGCTGACCAAGAGACCTCAGCTGCTGACCAAGAGACTTCAGCTGCTGACCTAGAGACCTCAGCTGCTGACCAAACAGCAGCTGTGTCTCTGGACAAACCAGTGCCAGCACAGCAAGAGACAACGAGGCTAATCATTAAAGAAGAACTGTTCTATGCACGTACCCCGGTCATCAAGTTCTACACTGTTCTTCACCTCACTGCACTTGTTCACCCATAATCTCACACCTGATTCTGTTCTACGCTTGGCTCTTGTTCACCACAGCTGGGCCTGTTCAACACTCTTTAGAAAATGAGTTTTAGGTTGTAACATCTTTCAAAGGCAATTATATGAAATAGGACCTTATAAATCACACAGTTAAAAATCAGTTAAAAATCACACACACACACACACACACACACACACACACACACACACACACACACACACACACACACACACCACACACACACACACACACACACACACACACACACACACACACACACACACACACACAACACACATACCAACTCCTTTACATCCAGAGCTTTACACAAACATAATATAGACATATTATTGTCTGCTTAGAAAATGCTTAATGAATGCATTAGGCATTCATTCACATTTAGGATGTGGTGGAGGCTGACTCCATACACAGTTTCAAATGTAGATATGACAGAGCCCAGTAGGCTCAGGAACCTGTACACCAGTTGATTGACGGTTGAAAGGCGGGACTAAAGAACCAAAGCTCAACCCCCGCAAACACAACTAGATGAGAACTAGGTGAGTACACACAGTCCAATTGGGACTTTCAACCGCTCGAGGAGTGCAAGGGAATAAAATGTTACTCCACATCTATTGCGCTCTACAATTTATATGATTGGCACGTTGAAGACCCAATATACCTTCAGACTCAAGTGATATCCCAGGAGAGATTGAACGTCCCTCTGTTGGACACCAGTGGAGTCTCTCTTGGACCCTCTCTTATTGTGGGTCTTCGCAGTCATGTTCGTAGAGCGCCTGTCTCTGCGCTCTGAATTGCTGCGACAATTCCATTAAAAGGGAAGAATTCCAAAGCAACTAACTGCTATCCAATGGAACCTGACATCCTCGTGGCGACCACTCGAGCACAGGAGAATTTGGTAATCCACAACCTGCTCATTTTTTCCTGGTGTGATCTTATTTTGCCCTGAAGTGAAGTGGTTCTGGTAATCCTATATTCAATCCTGGTAGATTACTAAAATAATTATTCCGATAGGAATAGGATGTCGTTGGGAAGGTTGGTTATTGTGATAGGATAACCAGGAAAGCGTAGATAACGAGTCATAATATGGTTCGTGAAGACATGATGACCGAACCACACATCAGAAGATGCAGAAACAACGACGTTTCGGTCCGTCTCACACGGCTTGAGAATGGTCCAGGATGGACCGAAACGTCGTCGTCTCTTCATCTGCTTGTGTGTGTGATTTAGTTCTCCAACTCTACACTCCCTTCCCCAAACACACACACACACACCACCCACACACATCTCTCACCTCCACCCACACACATATCTCTCATCTCCATCCCCTATCTAACTCTCCTTCCAGCTGTTACTCTCCCATCCCATGTCCCATCCCTGGTACCTGGGATGTTGAGGCGTCCCAGTGATCCCAGAGAAGTGATCACACTCCACGTTCTGTATTGACTTCCTTGCCTGCAGCGATAACCAAGCATCGTGACTGATATGCTGAAGGGAAGGATATCAGTTGGTTCCACAATGGTATACTGGTAACTGTGCCACTCTGTGGTACTGATTGTGGTGGTGGGCCCACGACAGTGCCAATCTGTTTAAGTTGTGCTTCAGTCCTATATACATCCAGCAGTGCTTCAGTCCTATATACATCCAGCAGTGCTTCAGTCCTATATACATCCAGCAGTGCTTCAGTCCTATGTACATCCAGCAGTGCTTCAGTCCTATATACATCCAGCAGTGCTTCAGTCCTATATACGTCCACCAGTGCTTCAGTCCTATATACATCCAGCAGTGCTTCAGTCCTATATACATCCAGCAGTGCTTCAGTCCTATATACATCCAGCAGTGCTTCAGTCCTATATACATCCAGCAGTGCTTCAGTCCTATATACATCCTGCAGTGCTTCAGTCCTATATACATCCTGCAGTGCTTCAGTCCTATATACATCCAGCAGTGCTTCAGTCCTATATACATCCAGCAGTGCTTCAGTCCTATATACATCCAGCAGTGCTTCAGTCCTATATACATCCAGCAGTGCTTCAGTCCTATATACATCCAGCAGTGCTTCAGTCCTATATACATCCAGCAGTGCTTCAGTCCTATATACGTCCACCAGTGCTTCAGTCCTATATACATCCAGCAGTGCTTCAGTCCTATATACATCTAGCAGTGCTTCAGTCCTATATACATCCAGCAGTGCTTCAGTCCTATATACATCCAGCAGTGCTTCAGTCCTATATACATCTAGCAGTGCTTCAGTCCTATATACATCCAGCAGTGCTTCAGTCCTATATACATCCAGCAGTGCTTGAGTCCTATATACATCCAGCAGTGCTTGAGTCCTATATACATCCAGCAGTGCTTCAGTCCTATATACATGCAGTAATCTTAGTCCAGTAGGACTAAGGACCCCTCATTCCTGTACATTACAGCAGTGCTTCAGTGCTGTACAGTATCAGACACTATATAATGCCAGCAGTCATACAAGTCATACATACGTGTTATTCATACAAGCGATAAACAACAGTGACACAGTTTCAGAGTTGTGGAATTAGCAGGTTAATATCTATATCGAAATCTGGTCCAAATGTTGACAGTTATTTGTTGGANGGAAGAGTCTTTAGGGAGGTAGGGAAGGGTCTTTAGGGAGGTAAGGAAGGGTCTTTAGGAGGTAAGGAAGAGTCTTTAGGGAGGTAGGGAAGGGTCTTTAGGGAGGTAAGGAAGGGTCTTTAGGGAGGTAAGGAAGGGTCTTTAGGGAGGTAAGGAAGGGTCTTTAGGGAGGTAGGGAAGGGTGAAGGGCTTGGCAAGAAGAGGTTACAACACCGCCAACTGTGTCGTCGTTACCCTCAACGACAGATGTGGTCGTGTTTGTGGTCAAGTACTTCACTGGATGAAGATATATCGTCGTTCCGATGGCAGAGGACTTCCCTTCCAGGCGTCACCCGTCTACCTGATACCTTGAGTCACAGAGTCTACTCACCAATGACTCATACCAACGTACCACACACACACATATACATCACTCTGGAACCTGAACATGGAGTCATTCAGAGCTTTGACCAATTCACATATTAGACCATTTCAGAATTACCCTATGCCTCCATGGAGCGCTTTTCTCCTCAAGCATGTACAGATGGAAATAGATCGGACGGATGTGTGCCAACTCAATGGCGAAAACATTGGAGTCATGATCACGATGTGCAGAATACTCAAGAGGACTGTGAGAAGGTCAACAGCCACATGAACAGTACAAAGAACGACGGGACAGGTAACTCACAGATCAACTTTGTCCTCCAGCGGCGTCTGGCACCCAGAAACTGACAGGACCCACACATACATACATTCATACACACATACATACATACATGCATTCAAATTCCTCTGCATACAGATGCCTCACGAGGCCTCATGCTATTGTGGAGGCTGCAACTGGGTATTCCCTGTCACGCTCCCCAGCACCAACAGTAGATGGAGGACCACGATGGAAAAGGAGTCAGAAGAATGTTTATATTTACAAACACATGAAAATATAAGCATTCTGCCGCGCCTGAGGCGGTATGACAAGCCGGTGATTAAAGGGGAAGAAAGGGAGAGGGGGAAGGAGAATAGGGGCAAGAGAAGAGCGTCCTTCTCCCCTCTTCTTGGTAGAAGAGGGGAATAAGGGCGCTGGGAAAGAAGGAAAGGACGCGAGAGAGAGAAGAACGATAAGGAGACACAGAATGGAACAGAAGAAATAAGAAAAACACCAAAAGAAGAAGTTGAAAAGTGTGTGTGTCAAGCTTGAGCACTTTGTGTAATGGAGGCAGAGGAATTTTATAGACTGGGAACTCCCAGGTTTAAAACTTACATTTAAGATTTAAAAGCTGCATTTAAAGGTTTAAAAGTTACATAGAAAGATTTAAAAGTTTTATTTAAAGGTTTAAAACTTACATTGAAACATTTAAAATTTGCATTTAAAGACTTAAAAGTTACATTTAAAGATTTAAAAGTTGCATTTAAAGGTTTAAAAATTACAGTGTAAGATTTAAACTTGCATTTAAAGGCTTAAAGTTACATTTAAAGGTATAAAAATTGCATTTCACTGTTGAAAACTTGCATTCAAACATTTAAAAGTTGAATTTACAGGAAAAAAAAAATAATTTAGCTCTGATAGCTAAATCAAATATATAAACAAAACATTCCCCGCATAAACTCCATGACAGGACACTGGAGAGCTGAAACTCACCACAATCCATAAAAAAAAATATTCCTGCAGTCTGCCCCCTGGCCTCAGGAGCCCCCACACTTACTGCCTCCATTATTACATTGTCTGGAGCAGATCCAATTAACGAGTAAGGTCTTTGTTGCTAATTGCACGAATGCACTGCCAGCAATCCAAGTGTTTTCACCGCTAATACTGGAATTTTTGTTTATTTAATACTCATCCATAAGTTTTCACAATCATTCAATAATTCAAAGCGACACCGAGAAACCAATTCGAAGCGTTAACACAGCTATTCCCTTCCGATTTGATCAATAAAAGTATAGATTTACTTTTTCCTAGATATTATAGCTTATAAAAAAGTTAATGAAAGTTTATATAAAAGTATATATAAAAGGTAATAAAAGTTTATACAAAAACTGTTTTACAGTAACGTAAAATATTACATTATTAATGGTCCGTTTATGAGGCCAGCTAGATATAAATAATTTAGTTTAAGACCATGGCATTTTCATTTGGAATAATATTTCTGCATTTAATTTTTGTTTAATTTACTGTAAAGTCATGTTAGCTGTTCACCAGTGGTACAGTAGTTTGTATTTTCTGTACCTGTTGTTCGCCAGAGAGAGAGAGAGAGAGAGAGAGAGAGAGAGAGAGAGAGAGAGAGAGAGAGAGAGAGAGAGAGAGAGAGAGAGAGAGAGAGAGAGTGTGTACAGTCTTATGTTTGAACACTTTCGCTATAGGCTAAAGTTTAGTATCAGTTAGCAGAGCTTGGGACTTGTGATATATTTTCTCACAAATATACCTCATTCCCTTAGGGAAATCAAACATTACCTCCTCGGAGGCAACACACACACATTAAACAAATAATACACATACACAAATTGTGGAATGACCTAACCGCTTGCAACGTCCGGCTCTCAGGACTAAATCTCACCATGACACAAAGTCACTCCAGGTGCAAGCGAGCGTCCACAACACAAGCACAACACTGTGGGGGAAGAACAGACACACAGAACCCCCTGCAGCTCCCACACTCCTGCCTGTAATGCATGACTTTCCCTTGTTTAGTTGTGTTGCTTGGAAGAATGTGTGAGAATGAATGCTACTATTATCAGGTATTGTATCTATAATTATAGCATTCACATGTACATATAACACATTCACATGTACATATAAACGGGATGAAAAAGCAGGCCATTGACCGTCAAACCAATAACATGAATTGTTCAAAAAGACATGTTCAAAAAAACTTGACGGCCGACACACTTTTCTGGCATTCTAATGACAATTTCTGGTGTGTCAGAGTGTCATCTGGGAGTGTTTCTCACATTCCACATTCGGTGTATTGATGAGAGAGCTCATGTATCCCACCAAGGCGAGAGGCAGTCAGCGATGATGAGGAATCACGCGAGAGATCAAGCATTTTATAAAGACTTCCTGCATGTTTCCCATTAGTTTAGCGGCCTGATTGATCGTCCTGGCTTGAAACAAATTTCCCATCAAGGGTGGGAAGGGGCGAGGGGTGGGTGGGGGGGAATTATAACCTTATATGACTGATTGATTTTAGTGATAAGTGATTTATATGCAAAACTATCTGTTCTGGGCAGGTGTATGGCTGTATTAAACACTCAAATATCAATTTAATCTGTGAGATTTTTATTATATATTTATATATAGGATATAAATATATAGTGTATAGTGACATATAGCATTAAAAACTATTAAGTATCCATTCTTGGAGTATCTATTCTTCCCATGCTGATTTGGTGTTTTATTCTACCTTATAAATCTACTACATTTTTTAACATATAACTCATTAACAAGTTGCATATTCTTACAATCAAGTTGATATTTGTAGCAAAGTTTGAGTGACAAGAGACAATTCACAAAGGCAAAAAGAGCCAAAATGATGTTTGCTGAATGGGTGATTCTATGTGAATTAAATTATAGCATCCGTTAATGAGTGATTTCTTCAAGTGCAAGAAATTGTCCCGAGTGGGAGAATGCACTCCATAGAAATATTAAACATTTCCCCCATTCACAATCTACCAAAGTCAGCTTTCTATAGGCCTTAGAAATCCCATCCTTGCAAGATTAGACATTGCAAAACAACTCTAACTTTCGGACCAGGATTCAAACTTATTATATATCGTGTACAAGTGAACATCCTTCTGTGTTTACCCAGAACAGCTGTGGTGCCATGATGGAGTCAGACTGGAGCCCCTGAGCTGGAGCCTCACCCAGACTATTCTCTTCCTACACATCAAATCTCCATCGACGAGACATATTTTGTTGGATACCAACCAAAGTTTTAACGAGTTTACCACTTCAGACGAGAAAATGGCTGCCATTTTTTTGCACTACCTTTCAACTATCATGATTTGAAGTCTGGAATCAAATCTTTATTCATATATGAATAGATTTCAGGATTCTTCAGGGCGCGTGTGACGAGAACATCAGAATTTAGGAAACTGCAGAATCCTGTGACCAGGATTCGAACCCTGGCTGTCGGGTTCGAATGAGAGGTGGGACTGGATGAGAGGTCACAATGGGGGTAAAGAAGGGAACTTACAAACAATGGAGGAAGAGAAAGAAGAAGAGGAAGAGGAGAAAAATGTAGGATAGAAAGGAAGGAAATTCAAATGGGAAATGAAGAGTGCTAGAACTAAGAGACAAATGTAATACTGAGGGGAATGAGAGAGTGCCAGAGGGGATGGGAGAGTGCCAGAGGAGACGGAAGAGTGCCAGAGGAGACGGAAGAGTGCCAGAGGGGACGGAAGAGTGCCAGAGGAGACGGAAGAGTGCCAGAGGAGACGGAAGAGTGCCAGAGGGGACGGAAGAGTGCCAGAGGAGACGGAAGAGTGCCAGAGGAGACGGAAGAGTGCCAGAGGGGACGGAAGAGTGCCAGAGGAGACGGAAGAGTGCCAGAGGGGACGGAAGAGTGCCAGAGGGGACGGGAGAGTGCCAGAGGGGACGGGAGAGTGCCAGAGGAGACGGAAGAGTGCCAGAGGGGACGGAAGAGTGCCAGAGGGGACGGAAAAGTGCCAGACGGGACGGAAAAGTGCCAGAGGAAAAAGAAGAACGAGAAACAAAAGAAAGACAATACCAATTAAGGTAACAGAACGGTGTAGGTAGTAATAAGAGGAAGAGGGAATGAAGAAAAAACTTAAATGAAAGCTGAAAGAAGAGCAGAGAAAGAAGGAAGTGGGGAAGAGAATCCAAGAGAAAGAGGACGAGGGAGAGAAGCCGAAGAGACATCATAATGAGTCTGGGGGACTTTTTAACGTGGAACTTTCCCAAGATATTCCCAGAGTTACTGGACTTGTTCTACTTGATTAGAGAGAGAGAGAGAGAGAGAGAGAGAGAGAGAGAGAGAGAGAGAGAGAGAGAGAGACACACACACACACAACCTTTACCTCACACATGCTACACAAAACCCAACACACAATTCAGTCTAAACTCAACTTAATGGGGAATTACAGACGACACCATTAAAGCCTTCGAGGCAACAGGTCCGACAGCCTTGCTTACAATCAACCACGTCATGTCCTCTAACGAGTGTCAGGGGACATGCAATGAATCCTGCAACATCACATCCTCATTGTTATTGAGTCCTCGCTATATACATCAAGTATTATTCCACTATTTACTTGCTGATTACAATTGACACCGAGGAATATTGCTCGCTGGATCATTTAATGCCATGTGTTAAGATATGTATCATTTGTACCAAAGAATATGATGGTCTTGTATATATTTTTGTATATACCAAAGACCTCTGCTACCAGTGAATGATGGATTCTAACAATGTTAGAATTAGAATGGCATCCAATTTCAAGTCTTCCATTGTACCGTAAAGCCTGAAGTCAATGTATTCTCTGGTTAGCTTGTCTTGATGTATTTGCTTTAAGACCTTTATTCTCCTGGAGACTCAAAGAAGACAAAGCAAAACTTAGTCAAAAGAAAATTAAGTTGTATACTTGATGACAGGCAGAAGAGAGATGTCACGCTTCTGTCTTCAGCGTGAGGTGACGGGTGGACAGTGACCTAAGCAGTATGGTGGACAGCTGTATGTACAGTTCCGTATTGTGTTTAGGGCATAATTAATATTCTCTTTACAGAATTAATTGATGTTCGGTACATTATTAATGGGGCTCCCTTTGTATAGTCATTCAACTGTTAATTAACGATACAAATAACTCATTAGTTTTGATGTACTTTTTGATGAACTGTTTTTAGAGGCTGATAATTAATCCAGCATATTTCTAAGGATTAGGTTATGATTCACAACATGAAGCAGTGTTGTATGCTTGTGAAGCGCCCATGTGGACGTTATTGACCACAGTTTCCTACAAGGTCAACCTTGAGCATCATCGGTGTAGTCTCAAGCTTAAATAAAGGTCAGGTTGAAAGGTCATAAGTTGGTATAAAGGTTGATATTATTTCGCCTATTTTCCCATCTCTATTTTCAAGATTTGCTGAAGACCTTAAAATTCTTTATGGTCATATTATGTAGCGTGTGTACATGGTATGCAGTGTACTTTTCTACATGTTTGTTAACACACACATACATACATACATACACACACACTGACACACACACATGCACACATACACACACTAACACACACACACACATACAAATACACATGTTTATCATAACATTTCCAATCACAAGCTCACATGACATATGAACTTGTGAGCTTCGACCCGGCCAAAGCTGCTCTGTTCCACGTTATGAAATATTTGCTCATCCACGAGTATTTTAATAAAAGAGATGACGACTCATATAATATTGTATCCAACATTCTTCCCTGTTTACACACACACACACACACACACACACACACACACACACACACACACACACACACACACACACACACACACACACACACACACACACACACACACACACACACACATATTAAACTTGAGAATTAGTTTTTTTTGTATCAGACTCCACATAACTTATATTGATACGATAGACTCCAATAGCCTCGGGTAATTACAGTCTACACCAGTTGAATAGAGGTTGAGAGGCGGACCAAAGAGCTCAAATTCAACCCTCCACAAAGGATCTTAGGTAAGTACAAATGCTATCGCGCTGTGCTAAAATATAATCTGAGCCAATCTAAAATAGGAAACATGACTCCCAATCGACCACTCTAATTGGATCAGCTCAGAGGACATCAGAATACATTAATTTCTTCCTATCAGAAAATAAACATTCAACATTATTGGACATACATATGTGAGTGTATGACATGATATATATATGACTTGTTGTCAAAGAACATGACAAAAACATGACACTTGTTGACATGTTCTCTTAAAACCTGACACTGTCCACGCTTACCATCAGAACAATATTGTTCACACCACAATGATTGTTCCATGTTGTTGCAAGTTTAATGAGCGCAATAATTACCCGCGTATCTGATGATGTTAGGCAGCAATTATTATGCAGTCTCCAGCCTAGCCTGTTCTGCCAGTGTGCTGACGCTCTTCATAGTTGGCAAGGCCACTTTATAATTGGCAAGACCACTTTATAATTGGCAAGACCACTTTATAATTGGCAAGACCACTTTATAATTGGCAAGGCCACTTTATAATTGGCGAGACCACTGTATAATTGGCGAGACCACTGTATAATTGGCGAGACCACTTTATAATTGGCAAGACTTTGGTGAACATGAATAACAGTCCATAAAATTTCGAAACATATCTCCACATCGAAATATATTTCGAAAATATGTTTCGAAATATTTGATATCCGAACACTGAATCAGAGGTAAGTTAATAATTAGATGAAAAGGATAATTAGGTATCCTGAGAATATAGCTCTTAGAAGGGATATGAGACAGACTAACATCACCTCATAATCTCCATGATATGTATCTTGGGATTTGATAATGGAGTGAATAAGAGTGGTGCCAAATCCCTCGGATACGATAAGGGGGATCGAACGATGACCAGGCAAGATCCAAGTTCGTCACGCTACGAACCACCACAAGCGATTGAACCTCGTTAGAGGTTCCCAACCTGGTTCTGTCTTGCTCAAGAATCCAGTTGAAGAGCCAAAATACATTAACTATCTTGAGGTTATCTTGAGATGATTTCGGGGCTTTTTAGTGTCCCCGCGGCCCGGTCCTCGACCAGGCCTCCACCCCCAGGAAGCAGCCCGTGACAGCTGACTAACACCCAGGTACCTAATTTACTGCTAGGTAACAGGGGCATAGGGTGAAAGAAACTCTGCCCATTGTTTCTCGCCGGCGCCTGGGATCGAACCCAGGACCACAGGATCACAAGTCCAGCATGCTGTCCGCTCGGCCGACCGGCTCCCTAAACTAAGGGATATAAACATTAAAAATTGACAGGTAATTGACACTGATCATTTGTATGCTGACAACGACTTTCGCGAGTCCGAAACGTTCATCTCTTTTCTCCATTTCTTTGTTGTGTTTTTCCGATCATACATATATACAATAATATATATAATATATATATATATATATATATATATATATATAATATATATATATATATATATATATATATAT
>WNGS01039543.1:6430697-6444444 GCA_020271785.1 Procambarus virginalis | reverse complement strand
GCTTGCGTTGTTCAACTGTCCGTTTTTGGCGTTCCCGGCCCTGTCAATCATCAGTGTATCCTAGTATATCCTCCGTCTGTCCGTCTGTCCAACCGTCCGCTTGTGGCTAGGGTTCACCCGTCTAACCAGCTATATAAGTCTTTTATATAGTGTTTACCTTTTATCCGGTCATTTCTCAGCCAATAAACCATACTCCCTGATGCTTAGTGTATTATGACGTATTATTTTATTCTAGTTCGTAAGCTTGGGAATGACGTCATCAGTGCATGTGACGTCACCGCTGCTCATTTGCTGATTGGGTAAAACCCGTCCTTGGTCTCAGGTGATTGGTGGAGGTGTCTCCAGCCTCTCCAACCACAACCACTAAAAATTCCTAGTAATGTCATAATATATTCTTAAATTCATCTGTCAAAGTAGCTTTCGGTTTCCCATTCCGTAAAATGATGAAACTGTTTCGCCTAACCGGAAGTTTTCGATTCTGAGGCATAGAAAACGTTAATATTACGGCGCTCTAAAATTTTAGTAACACCATATTTTTAACGGATTAGTCGACTTCGTAAGAAATGCGACGTTTAGTGATTAGACGGGGTTTTGGAGTGGGTTGTCTCTACAATTCACCCAGATACGCCTCCTCCATCATTATATCACCCCAGACACGTACGTCCCCCACCAAACCCAGGCTATACCACCACAATATATAGAAAATGCACTCTATTTTCACAGCAGATTTAATTTATCACTCAGACCCGAGCCGACCTCTGTTGTGGTGCTGACTACTCAACCTATCCCTTCCACCTGTCAAGAGTCACACTCTTCCACTGTCAACCATGTAAGATGGATCAGTGTTCATTTTGGTTGCGTTTGAAAGAATGCAGGTTGCATATATTTATGTTTTTATATTTATTAAAATTTAAGGGGTTGGCTAGCCGGCTATTTTCAAACATGGCGGCGTGGTGTCGTCGCCTGAGACAAGATTTTTGGCGCCCGAGGATGAAGACAAGGCTCCAGGTGCCCGGATGCAAGATCGGCATATAATTGGCTACGGGTGGCACGAATCTGCCAATCAACGTGTACACACCAAGTCACGTGACAGGCGGGAGAGGCCCGCGAGGCGTTTCATTGGCCCAAAAGACGCCAGTGTTGCCCGAAACGTCATAGGGGGAAGTTGTGCAGACGTCAGCTCCAGAATCTCGGGAATATGAGAACATGAGAACCCAGCGATAGCCGTTAAAGTGACCTGCTATATCCTCTGGTAACAAAATTTCCGTCGAAATTCCGCAGGTTGCAGAATCGAGGTGCAATACTGAAGAGGATGGCGTTCGCGGGCCGTCGGGTTACCATTAAAGGTTGTGCTCAGAGAACCGGTGTGTCCAGCCGCATCACCCCGCCCCTCCAGCGAACTCTTCAGCGTGAAGTAACAGTCCTGGTCGAATGAAGACAGGACCTCCAGGTAGGGCAGTGTAGTGATTATCAGTACCATTCCTGCTGCCTATGCGACTGAGTGGCCAGCTGAAAGGACGTGCAGTGAGAGAGTGCAGTGCATGTTTGATCGTCGCCACAGACCCCGGGCCGTCGCCACAGACCAGGGCCGTCGCCACAGACCCAGAACTGTCGCCACAGACCCAGGACCGTCGCCACAGACCCAGGACCGTCGTCACAGACCAGGGCCGTCGCCACAGACCAGGACCGTCGCCACGACCCCGGACCGTCGCCACAGACCCAGGACCGTCGCCACAGACCCAGACCGTCGCCACAGACCCCGGGCCGTCGTCACAGACCCCAGGCCGTCGCCACAGACCCCGGGCCGTCGTCACAGACCCGGCCGTCGCCACAGACCAGGACCGTCGCCACAGACCCCGGGCCGTCGTCACAGACCCAGGGCCGTCGCCACAGACCAGGGCCGTCGCCACAGACCCAGGACCGTCGCCACAGACCCAGGACCGTCGCCACAGACCCAGGACCGTCGCCACAGACCAGGCCGTCGCCACAGACCCAGGACCGTCGCCACAGACCCAGGACCGTCGCCACAGACCAGGGCCGTCGCCACAGACCAGGGCCGTCGCCACAGACCCCGGACCGTCGCCACAGACCCAGGACCGTCGCCAGAGACCCAGGACCGTCGCCACAGACCCAGGACCGTCGCCCACAGACCCAGGCCGTCGCCACAGACCAGGGCCGTCGCCACAGACCAGGGCCGTCGCCACAGACCAGGACCGTCGCCACAGACCAGGGCCGTCGCCACAGACCAGGGCCGTCGCCACAGACCAGGGCCGTCGCCACAGACCCAGGGCCGTCGCCACAGACCAGGGCCGTCGCCACAGACCCAGGGCCGTCGCCACAGACCCAGGGCCGTCGCCACAGACCCAGGGCCGTCGCCACAGACCAGGGCCGTCGTCACAGACCCAGGGCCGTCGCCACAGACCCGGGCCGTCGCCACAGACCCAGGACCGTCGCCACAGACCCAGGGCCGTCGCCACAGACCAGGGCCGTCGCCACAGACCAGGGCCGTCGCCACAGACCCAGGACCGTCGCCACAGACCCAGGGCCGTCGCCACAGACCCAGGACCGTCGCCACAGACCCAGGACGTCGCCAGAGACCCAGGACCGTCGCCACAGACCCAGGACCGTCGCCACAGACCCAGGACCGTCGCCAGAGACCCAGGACCGTCGCCACAGACCCAGGACCGTCGCCACAGACCCAGGACCGTCGCCACAGACCCAGGACCGTCGCCAGAGACCCAGGACCGTCGCCACAGACCCAGGACCGTCGCCACAGACCCAGGGCCGTCGCCACAGACCCAGGACCGTCGCCACAGACCAGGACCGTCGCCAGAGACCCAGGACCGTCGCCACAGACCCAGGACCGCCGCCACAGACCCAGGACCGTCGCCACAGACCCAGGACCGTCGCCACAGACCCAGGACCGTCGCCACAGACCCAGGGCCGTCGCCACAGACCCAGGACCGTCGCCACAGACCCAGGACCGTCGCCAGAGACCCAGGACCGTCGCCACAGACCCAGGACCGCCGCCACAGACCCAGGACCGTCGCCAGGACCCCGGGCCGTCGCCACAGACCAGGACCATCGCCACAGACCCAGGACCGTCGCCACAGACCCAGGACCGTCGCCAGAGACCCAGGACCGTCGCCACAGACCCAGGGCCGTCGCCACAGACCAGGACCATCGCCACAGACCCAGGACCGTCGCCACAGACCAGGGCCGTCGCCACAGACCAGGGCCGTCGCCACAGACCCAGGACCGTCGCCACAGACCAGGACCGTCGCCACAGACCCAGGACCGTCGCCACAGACCCAGGGCCGTCGCCACAGACCAGGACCATCGCCACAGACCCAGGACCGTCGCCACAGACCCAGGACCGTCGCCACAGACCCAGGACCGTCGCCACAGACCCAGGACCGTCGCCACAGACCCAGGACCGTCGCCACAGACCCAGGACCGTCGCCACAGACCAGGACCGTCGCCACAGACCCAGGACCGTCGCCAGAGACCCCGGGCCGTCGCCAGAGACCCCGGGCCGTCGCCACAGACCCAGGGCCGTCGCCACAGACCCAGGGCCGTCGCCACAGACCCCGGGCCGTCGCCACAGACCAGGACCGTCGCCACAGAACCCAGGGCCGTCGCCACAGACCCATGACCGTCGCCACAGACCCAGGGCCGTCGCCACAGACCCAGGCCGTCGCCACAGACCCAGGACCGTCACCACAGACCCAGGACCGTCGCCACAGACCAGGACCGTCGCCACAGACCAGGGCCGTCGCCACAGACCAGGACCGTCGCCACAGACCCAGGGCCGTCGCCAGAGACCAGGGCCGTCGCCACAGACTCTGGCCATAACCTAAATCAAATATTTCTCCGCGGGTTCCAATCTATCCTCCGCTCTGAGTCTGATTACATTTTTTTTTGTCGTGTGTCGCTTTCAAAGGTGTCGTTCCCCTTCGACGCTTCGCATGTAGTGTCGCATAGATCGTCGGTGTTGATGCGTGTGCTCAGGGCACATGTGATGATGGGTGTTGCACAGGTCCGGGTGATAATGGGGGGAGATAAGATCGCGTGTTTCAATGTTAATATTCAGATATCTTCTCAGTGTAATCTTTTTGTTTGTACAAGATTGGGAGTGATTGGTGTTTGGTAACTGTTATCTTGAGGGTGTGTGTGTGTGTGTTTGTGTTGTGTGTGTTGTGTGTGTGTGTGTGTGTGTGTGTGTGTGTGTGTGTGGTGTGTGTGTGTGTGTGTGTGTGTGAGATCCAAATCGCCTGAGGATCTTTCCTGTTATTACAGTCTCCTTACTTCTGATCCACTATGTGGTGAGGTCCTGCTCCAACATCTTAACGAGTCTCGTTATATTCGCTTGGACTGTATGCTACAAGATGAATTTCACGTAGGCTGTGAAAGCACGTAGATGGCTTAATAATGTTTGCCAGATTTGGGTCTGTTGCTGTTAAAAACATGTTCACATGGGCCTTGGTGTTGGCTTTGACGAAGTCAACATTCTTATCATTCTCTAATTCAGAGAACCGTCTCCTCAAGTTATTTTGCTCGTGGAATTTTTTGGCTCGCTTCCTACTTTTGCAGAGCACTGCATTTGTCTGAGTTGAAGTCTAGCATCACTTTTATTTATCGATCATGTCAACAAATATGAAGAACAATGATGTCGACTTTCTAATTCCGACTCTGAACCCTCTGATTCCTCTCAAGAGGCCATGCTCACGATATAGAAAATACTCAGGGGGAACAGGCACTTTATCATCTCCCTCTCTTTATTGCCTGCTACCTCCTTCTTCATCACCGTCCCAGCTCCATCACCTCTCTTAGATCTTATAAGGTGTCTTGGAGACGGTGTCTACACCTTCAAGATGGGCATGAATCACATCCTAATTATCGTCTCTGGCAGTAACTCGGTGTATAGCGAGGTGCAGGCTGTCCCCCCACACATTTTCTCAAGATTTCTTGAGCAGACTCTTATAGTTTTTACACAATGGCGCTCTATTATTTTGTTCCCTGAGATTACGAGTGCATTTGAGTGAGTGAGTGAGTGAGTGAGTGAGTGAGTGAGTGAGTGGGAGTGAGTGAGTGAGGTGAGTGTGAGTGTGAGTGAGTGAGTGAGTGAGTGAGTGAGTGAGCGAGCGAGCGCGAGCGAGTGAAAGTAATCAGCCAAGCAGCCAATTGGCAAAATAAATAGCCTATCACTGAACGCAATTTATAAATAGGGTAATTGTTGTTGGTCAAAATACCTGTTTCATAGACTTTTTTGAAGCATGATCAAGAGCTGACGAACAAGGAAGGGAGAGAGAGAGAGAGAGAGAGAGGGGGCGAGAGAGAGAGAGAGAGAGGAGAGAGAGAGAGAGGAGAGAGGAGAGATAGAAGGAGGAGAGAGAAGAGAGGAGAGAGAGAGAGAGAAATGGGAAGAAAGCATTAAAAAGGTAGGGAATCTGGTGCCAGTGTCATAGTAGGCTGCGTCGCGAGGGACAACTGCCAAGTCATCCCTGTCACTCTGCCTTTAAACAGAGTGATAGATGAGGCTGGGCGGCCCACGTCACGGAGGAGAGGAGAGGCAGTAATGACGAGGAGAGGGAAAGGAAGGGAACGGGAAGGAAGGAGACGAGATAAGACAACGGAAGAGCTACAACAAATCTGAGTTGGTAAATATATTATTGACATTATTTGACGGTATATGATCACGCAATTGATGTGTTCCTGTCGTTAACGAAGGAGCCATTGATGCTCACTTTACACCACAGAGGGCACCACTGATTAAAAACATCAAGACATTTGAGTTTACATGTAGTGAAGTGCTGCTCAGTTACACAACACGGAGGCGGATAGTGTAAACTAAGGTTGTAAACTAGGCATCACATTTACATCAGAGCATAAAGAATGTTAAATGTTTTCCAAAACAGAAAAGACCGTCACAGACCTGGTCAAGAATGTAAACTCACAGAATAAACTAGAAATATCAATGTCAGTAGCAGCGATTCGTCTGGGTCCATCCCTGGCCAGGGAAGATTGACTGGGCGCTGATCCTTAACTGATCGTCCCTGTTCTGAGAATTTGAGACATATCGACCACTCAAGAAATCTACATTGTATTCACGTGTTTTTTTTTTTCCCCTCTTTCTGTCTGTAATTTAAGTTCCTATTTGTTAGCTTGGTCGCTCAGAATCGGCTTCCCGCCCACGGGAATCTTCCCGCCCACGGGAATCTTCCTGCGCAGCTCATCACAAAGGCTCTGGAAACGGCTCAAAGTAAACAACAGAGCGGGAAAACAAGGGTTGAGTGACTAAATGGATGGGGTGGTCAGAAGGGCTTCAGGGAGGAATAGACGGATAGGCAAGGGTGCCTGTAGGTTCAGAAGATGGGGAAGAGGAGGGGATGGGGAGTGGGTGGAAGGGGGAAAAGGTAGGATTCGACGGGTGGACGGAAAAGGGTCCCTGTAAGTTTAGTGGGAGAATGGAAGGGTCCTTCGAGGTCAATGTTGTGGTTGATGGGTGTAAGGATGGACCAAACAATGGAAGGATGGGATAGGAGTGGGCGGGGAGGGAGAAGGGATGGGAGTGTGTGACAGACATGATGGAAGCTGTGTCTAGTCTACATTAACGTTAGCTGACATCTAGTCTACATTAACGTTAGAGACAAAGTATACGGAATTATAGCATGTTCCGTTGTCTAAAACCTTGCCTCTTGCATTGTTGCTCCTTGAGTATAATAAAGAGAGCGAGAGAGAGAAAGAGAAAAAGAGAGAGAAAAAGACAGAGACAGAGAGAAACAGAGGCAGAGAGAGACAGAGAGGGACAGAGACAGACAGAGACAGAGAGAAACAAAGACAGAGAGAGACAGAGAGCGCGATTTATAAGACGATTTTTAAGATTTATAAATTGAACACGTTAAACTCAGAGGGGATGAGGATCAAGCAGACTGTTGATGACAGACAACACTCCACTGAAGAGGTTTACACCACGTGATGAACCATCGCTAGCCAGAGCTAACAGCACCAGAGAGGAGGAGGTAACAGTGTCGCCCCCCTACCGTCATTAGCGAGTGATATCGCAACAGTGATATATCGATAGCAAGAGATATCACAGTGATGGTATAGTTAATTAACCCAGCCATCTCCCAGCTTCACGCTACACCCAGTGACATGAACAACACACATTCTTTTACCACAACTCAGAGAATAGCGGATTACCTGCATATGTATATATCTACTTGTAATCAAGAGCGCCAGCAGGTGTATACTCGTGAGGTTACACAGAGTAAACCTGACGCAGGAAACGTCTATAAGCGTTCATTACGACACCCACATTGGCTGTGGACACGACACATGGCAACTTGGCCAAGGACACACTGCACTAGGGTGTCATGTGGCGGCTCGACGACACTTGGACACGACACATGGGAACATGGCCAAGGACACACTGCACTAGGGTGTCATTTGGCCGGCTCGACGACACTTGGACACGACACATGGGAACATGGCCAAGGACACACTACACTAGGGTGTCATTTGGCCGGCTCGACGACACTTGGACACGACACATGGGAACATGGCCAAGGACACACTACACTAGGGTGTCATTTGGCCGGCTCGACGACACTTGGACACGACACATGGGAACATGGCCAAGGACACACTGCACTAGGGTGTCATTTGGCCGGCTCGACGACACTTGGACACGACACCCACTAGCATGGTCCTTTGTGTCCTTTGTAGCAATATCTATATCACATGTTTTTCCTTGAATTGTTAACGCTTTTGACTATTTTGTTTGTATACGGTGGTATTTGGGGGTTGCACTGCTGGGTAGGGTGAGGAGTTGCAAGGCTGGGTAGGGTGGGGGTTGCAATGCTGGGTAGGGTGAGGAGTTGCAAGGCTGGGTAGGGTGGGGGGTTGCAAGGCTGGGTAGGGTGAGGATTGCAAGGCTGGGTAGGGTGGGGGGTTGCAAGGCTGGGTAGGGTGGGGGTTGCAAGGCTGGGTAGGGTGAGGATTGCAAGGCTGGGTAGGGTGAGTATTGCAAGGCTGGGTAGGGTGAGGATTGCAAGGCTGGGTAGGGTGAGGATTGCAAGGCTGGGTAGGGTGAGTATTGCAAGGCTGGGTAGGGTGAGGATTGCAAGGCTGGGTAGGGTGAGGATTGCAAGGCTGGGTAGGGTGAGTATTGCAAGGCTGGGTAGGGTGGGGGGTTGCAAGGCTGGGTAGGGTGGGTGTTGCAAGGCTAGCAAGAGTTGGTCGATGTGGTTTCCGGATGGGGAGGGTGTTTGAGGGTGGGGGGGGGGGGGGATTTTGGAGGGTGGGAGGTAGGTCGGAAGGAGTTGCACCAACTCAACCATCCCACACAGCTGTTTAGTTATTTTGGTTGCACGGCCGGTTGCAACGGCAGAATAGCAGCAGCAGCAGCAGCAGGAGCCCAGACACCAAATTGTTGGTGAAGAGGATTGTCTTGAGGGCGAGCGAGGTCTCCAACTTGTTTTGTTTACAAGTTGCCCCGTACTCAAGTTGCACCAGACGAACTTGGGTGAGCCGTCACTTCCCAGCGCCGAGAAGTGGCGGCATACCAATTTGGAAATTTAGTTTTATTTATGAATTTAGTTAAATTAGTTCTCTAAATTTTCTATCTTTTTGTACTCAGGTTATATAGCTTCCTGAACCACAACTGTGTAATTTATGATTCAGATCTTACATTTTCTTGACGCAAATTGTATGTTGTTTAAGAGCCACTTAGATGCTACAGGACGATGATACGATGATACTTACAACATCTCTCCTTCACACACCCCTTCCAAGATGCAATTTCTGTCAAATTGGCTGAATTCTGTGTGTTTGTGGACTTGAATCACGCTGGACTTGTGATCCTGTGGTCCTGGGTTCGATCCCAGGCGCCGGCGAGAAACAATGGCCAGTTATTTCACCCTATGCCCCTGTTACCTAGCAGTAAAATAGGTACCTGGGTGTTAGTCAGCTGTCACGGGCTGCTTCCTGGGGGTGGAGGCCTGGTCGAGGACCGGGCCGCGGGGACACTAAAGCCCCGAAATCATCTCAAGATAACCTCAAGATGTGTGTTAGAGAGAAATATATGTAATAGTCAAAATAGAAAAAAAATAGATTGGTTAAAAGGCGGGGTCCAAGAGCTAATAGCTCGATTCTGCAGACACACATAGTAAATACAAATCGTAAATACACCACACCACACACACACACACACACACACCACACACACACACACACACCCCCCCACCAACACACACACACACACCCACACCCACACACCACACACACACACACGCACACACACACACACACACACACACACACACACACAACACACACACACACATACACCACACCACACACACACGAAGCTTACCCAGTAATGACAACATGGATAAGCTTGACAAGCTGTTTCCTTTGACCTTAAGTCTTCTCTGGAAGACTTCGCCACAGGCACCACACACACACACAGAAATACAAATATTTCCAACGAATCAAAGGAAATCGTATTAAGATCCATAAACCAACTTAGGCCCGGAAAAGATGGTCGACGGCCCGAGTTTGAGCCGACACGGATTACAGACAAACACACAATTTGTGCAAGCTTAACCCTCCCAAGCCGTGGCGGGGGCACAGAGGCAGAAGGGCTCGTTACCTGAGACATGGGATGGCGAAAGGGGCTCGTAAATGCAGACAGGGCATGCTGAAGAAAGGGGCTAGGATCTCCCACAGTAACATCAGCTGTGGGTGCTGGGCTCTCCCACAGTAACATCAGCTGTGGGGGCTGGGCTCTCCCACAGTAACATCAGCTGTGGGGGCTGGAATCTCCCACAGTAACATCAGCTGTGGGGGCTGGGCTCTCCCACAGTAACATCAGCTGTGGGGGCTGGGCTCTCCCACAGTAACATCAGCTGTGGGGGCTGGGCTCTCCCACAGTAACATCAGCTGTGGGTGCTGGGCTCTCCCACAGTAACATCAGCTGTGGGTGCTGGGATCTCCCACAGTAACATCAGCTGTGGGAGCTGGGATCTCCCACAGTAACATCAGCTGTGGGGCTGGGATCTCCCACAGTAACATCAGCTGTGGGGGCTGGGATCTCCCACAGTAACATCAGCTGTGGGGGCTGGGATCTCCCACAGTAACATCAGCTGTGGGAGCTGGGATCTCCCACAGTAACATCAGTTGTGGGGGCTGGGATCTCCCACAGTAACATCAGCTGTGGGTGCTGGGCTCTCCCACAGTAACATCAGCTGTGGGGGCTGGGCTCTCCCACAGTAACATCAGCTGTGGGTGCTGGGATCTCCCACAGTAACATCAGCTGTGGGGGCTGGGCTCTCCCACAGTAACATCAGCTGTGGGTGCTGGGATCTCCCACAGTAACATCAGCTGTGGGGGCTGGGATCTCCCACAGTAACATCAGCTGTGGGGGCTGGGCTCTCCCACAGTAACATCAGCTGTGGGTGCTGGGATCTCCCACAGTAACATCAGCTGTGAGGGCTGGAATCTCCCACAGTAACATCAGCTTGGGGGCTGGGATCTCCCACAGTAACATCAACACCTCAAATTTTACCCATAAATGTCATACCAATATTTCTACAGTACACAAAAAATATTTCGCTCGATTGGCATTATTAGTGAATGAGAAAGTGAGCATGATCGATGAGGCTGGTTAAAGTGGTTAGAGGTGGTGTGGATAGTTAGGATGACTGGCCAAAATTGTTATAAGGATGATTAGATAAGTCCTTATCTAATCATCCTTATCTAGGATGATTAGATAAGGACTGTTTAAATGATTAGATTCTTAAACGAAAATCAAGATGCTTGATACGTGTCCAGATTTATTTAGAAGTATATTACATACCTAATAAAGCTCGTTTTATTAGATATGTTTCATTACATATCTTATAAAACTTGTTTTATAAAGCTTGTAAAGCTAATAAAGTCAATTACGTACCTAAACCTTTTTACACAAAATATAGAATAAAAGACTTTTTCGGTTTAGTTATATTTTAATGCTGAATAAAGGAGATTACAGTTTTATCTAAATAACAACATAGCTTTAATGTACAATATTTTACGGTGGCAATTATCAACAAATTTCCAAATGATTGCAAATTTGTTGGAGAACATGCAGGGATTGGCCAGGCTAGTGGCACCGGAGTTTTCTAATTGATCAATCTGCCCCATTTCCTCTTCAACAAAGGCATTGCAAACCCGTCCCATGGTCCGGTTAACAGGGGCAAGGTATATTGCAACCCGTCTCATGGTCCGTTTAACAGGGGCAAGGTATATTGCAACCCGTTCCATGGTCCGTTTAACAGGGGGCAAGGTATATTGCAACCCGTCCCATGGTCCGTTTAACAGGGGCAAGGTATATTGCAACCCGTCTCATGGTCCGTTTAACAGGGGCAAGGTATATTGCAACCCGTCTCATGGTCCGTTTAACAGGGGCAAGGTATATTGCAACCCGTTCCATGGTCCGTTTAACAGGGGCAAGGTATATTACGACCAGTCCCCCTTGCTCGCCCTCTCTTGAACGAGTCAACTATCTGATCATTCCACTATGAAGATTAATCTGGGAATGATTAACAACTCAGTAAAACTGTACTGGAACCCAGTAGTATAATGATTTACTACGTAACATTACTTAGGAAATATTAAACCCATTTTCTGTCATATGACTATTTATTAATTGCCTGTGAAGAGTATTATTTCTTTGTAAAAGATATTATTCCATTTTCCCTTCACAGGTGAAAGCAGAATGACATATTATTTCTGATTGTTGTAAGTAAGGGAGCCGGTCGGCCGAGCGGACAGCACCCTGGACTTGTGATCCTGTAGTCCTGGGTTCGATCCCAGGCGCCGGCGAGAAAACAATGGGCAGAGTTTCTTTCACTCTATGCCCCTGTTACCTAGCAGTAAAATTAGTACCTGGGTACTAGTCAGCTGTTACGGGCTGCTTCCTGGGGGTGGAGGCCTGGTCGAGGACCGGGCCGCGGGGACACTAAAGCCCCGAAATCATCTCAAGATAACCTCAAGATCTCAAGATAGCAAGCTTCCAGCTTTACCTTTCCTACACCTAGTCTTCAATCTTCCCCTTTCTGGTTTTTCCTGGCACATGAACTGAGAATCGGTTTACAACCAGGAGCGAGCAGTTTAGGAGCAGTGCCCAATCGATCCTCGTTAGTCAGAGGGTATCGGGGCAAAGGTTTACAGAGGCTACAGAGGTTTACAACAGTGATACCACTGTAACGTGTACCACAGTCACCCTTGTACGTCTTGGTGTACAATCACCAAGTGACACATGTACAGTGATCACTGCTGTTAAGGAAGTGATCTGTTTCACTGACTGTACTGTTTCAAGACTGTAATAATTGTAATTCAAATACAACTCTCAAATACAATTCTGCTGTCAGCCTGAGGCCTTGACAGCAGAATGCTGCACCAGCATCAGGAAGGACTGGGAGGAATGACTGGTGATCAATGATGTTAAATATCGTACAATTCTTGACAGCACTGGATGGTAAGATAAGGTTAATCATACACAAATTAACACTGCCACCACTTCTCATAATTCGGGGTAACTTAAGCTAATCGACTCAGGAGAAGACCAGTCCAATTAGTACAGATAATTCGGGACTTTAAGGTTTAAATACTTACAGAATGGATGGAAATCCTTGTTATCTTTACTTAACTCCAGACAAGGGAAAATATATGACACAAATAATCTGGTAAGATCACAGGAGATGTAACAAGTTAATTGCTATGACTGTGACTATGACTATGACCTATGACTAAATTTTAGTCAATTTATATGAAAGATCATACGAGAAACAATTGAATCACTTTATGTACTAAAATGCAAAAATTAAATTGAGTCCCCAGGCAAGTAAAACATGTTGACCAGACCACACACTAGAAGGTGAAGAGACGACGACGTTTCGGTCCGTCCTGGACCATTCTCAAGTCGATTGAGAATGGTCAAGTAAAACATCCTACCTAAGAGGCAATGGGAAAAATGGGGATTATAATTGTACAGGAACTCACTCAGCATTTACCGTCACCTGCTCGCCAGCTGGTGTAGTGGCCCTCCCTCCCTGGTGTGGCGTCTATCCCCTCTGCTCTCAGCAAAAATCCACACTAACTATATTTTTGTATCCTTCAAGGTAGAGCCCTGGCTCCATCCACTAAGGCTCCTCTTGTCCTAGAAACTCTGCCTCTTTAGATCTACACCAAATCAGTCGAAACTAGATGCCCTGGCCCCCAGGTCAACGAGCACAAGGCCTTGACCCTACCCTTGACAATATTTAAAACTGCCAGAAGGTGGGCTGTTGTCACGATAAACTGTATATAAATTGACTCTGGCTCAAACCAAGAGAAGTGCAGACTTACAGGACCCCCTTGTACCCACACAACACAAAGGGAGACTTACAGGACCCCCTTGTACCCACACAACACAAAGGGAGACTACAGGACCCCCTTGTACCCACACAACACAAAGGGAGACTATAGGACCCCCTTGTACCCACACAATACAAGGGGAGACTACAAGACCCCCTTGTACCCACACAATACAAGGGGAGACTATAGGACCCCCTTGTACCCACACAACACAAAGGGAGACTTACAGGACCCCCTTGTACCCACACAACACAAAGGGAGACTTACAGGACCCCCTTGTACCCACACAACACAAAGGGAGACTACAGGACCCCCTTGTACCCACACAATACAAGGGGAGACTATA
>WNGS01039543.1:6400592-6413947 GCA_020271785.1 Procambarus virginalis | reverse complement strand
AATATATCGGAAAAGACTGGCCTGGCCAGGCAAAGATAAGCTGAACAAGAGGCCGCAAGGGGACACTGGAGGCCAGTGAAGGCCAGTGGAGGCCAGTGGAGGCCAGTGGAGGCCACTGGAGGCCAGTGGAGGCCACTGGAGGCCAGTGGAGGCCAGTGGAGGCCACTGGAGGCATACAATCTCCCCCAGACGCAACACTAAGAATCAGACCCAATAGTGCATCCTCCCCTACCCTAAGGGCTATTAGGTAAGCACCTGACTCAACCTAATTACCCCAACGTCTCTCTTTCAGGTACAGCCGAGTATCAGTGTTTTCTATGTAAATAAAAGAGTATATAATACAAAAATAATTTTCAGAGCGACATTATTAAGAGAGAGGAGGAGAGAGACTGAGAGAGAGAGAGAGAGAGAGAGAGAGAGAGAGATCGAGAGAGAGAGAGGAGAGAGAGGAGAGAGGATGAGAGAAACATTCATTCACGCTTTCTGCAGTTAGTCGCATTTCAGAAAAAAAATAATTTGATCTGCTCCACGATGGTGAGTTAAAGCTGCCCCTCACCCTCCAGCCCTCAGTCACTGCCCCCTCTCAGCTGGTGTCACTGTCCTGCCTACATCACACAGCTGGTGTCACTGTCCTGCCTACATCACACAGCTGGTGTCACTGTCCTGCCTACATCACACAGCTGGTGTCACTGTCCTGCCTACATCACACAGCTGGTGTCACTGTCCTGCCTACATCACACAGCTGGTGTCACTGTCCTGCCTACATCACACAGCTGGTGTGTAATGCAGGCAGGACAGGTGTGTGATGCAGGCAATCTTTTGAAGACCTTGTCTTCAAAAGATTTTGTTAACTAATGGTTAAATTATAACTATCACTGTAGTCAGTACAATATCACTGTAGACCACTGCAGGTTACAGTCACGCCACTATAACACAGTACCTCGCACCGTGGGCACAGTATGCAAGATTGACGTTGATGAAACTTTGATGAGGCGTTGTTATTGGATAATGCGCCAATCACGCAGCCCACTGGAACACGTAAGGAGTCTTCCCAATATTAGTCACTTAGCACTGTTTCTTCAACACCACTTTAGTAATCCCACCACTTTACAGTGAAAAGTAACTACCGATTGTTAATCATAACTATATTTCACCGTCATTTATTCAGGTCTCTACTACGATAAATTATCACGTCACTGTATGATTATTACACTGTAAGCTAGGCTGCCTCACTGCACTCCATTAAGTCACTACACTGTCGTCTATAGCGTTGGATCACCACTACACGTCACCCACCGGTACTGACCTTGCCTAACAAGCCAAATGTTAACAGCTTCTCCGGGATTGGTGCTTTTTTGATAATTATTTGTTCCTGGATTGGTCTGTCCCTCCATGGGGTGAGGCAGCCTATCCGGCTGCTTCCCTCGCTTCTAACAAAGGTACAGCGGTTCTTTAACAACCGTAGGCCGACCTCAGATCACACCTGACCCCTGGACTGGGCGAGTGAGTGGACAAGCCGTCCATAAGTAAGGCTCGTTAAAGCCATACGGCAGACCCCCAACGACGCATTCATCAATTTGTAACGTTTTGTATATTAAAAATAGGTTTGTTCTCATTTATATTATTATATAACAATAATATAAATGAGACCTATATACCTATGTATATAGGTAGGTGTTGGGTAGGTTAGGTTAGGGGTTTGGGTTCTGTTGACGATTATTTGTATTTGAAGTAAGTGGGTGAAGCGTTTACAAAGTTGTGGTTCGAACAGAGGGTCGTCAGTGAAGCAGTATTCGGAAGGTTTCGAACGACAATCAGCTGGAGTCGTGCGTAAACCGTTTTTCATTCCCAAACACTGGGTTTGACGGCTGGATTACGACCATTTGGTCTTTGTTGATGAAAACTGGATGTTTATGCTTAACACAAATACTACAAAATACAATGATTACAAAAAACACTTAACTACCGTAATGCTAGTATACTTTAGTATACTTTTAGTCATGCCCAGGACTACAGTAAACTCTTAAGTGTTTATACATGGGATATATATATATATATATATATATATATATATATATATATATATATATATATATATATATATATATATATATTATATATATATATATATATATATAATATATATATATATATATATATATATATAATATATATATATATATATATATATATATATATGCAATTGACGATCGATCACTAAACACTGATCAATTGTATGCTTGTCCAACGACTTTCGCGAGTCGAAACGTTCATCTCACTTCTCCATTTCTTTGTGGTTTTTCCGCATATATACATATATATATATATATATATATATATATATATTATATATATATATATATATCTATAATATACTCCCTGATGCTTAGTGTATTATGACGTATTATTTTATTCTAGTTCGTAAGCTTGGGAATGACGTCATCAGTGCATGTGACGTCACCGCTGCTCATTTGCTGATTGGGTAAAAACCCGTCCAATCACCAGGTGATTGGTGGAGGTGTCTCCAGCCTCTCCAACCACAACCACTAAAAATTCCTAGTGATGTCATAATATATTCTTAAATTCATCTGTCAAAGTAGCTTTCGGTTTCCCATTCCGTAAAATGATGAAACTGTTTCGCCTAACCGGAAGTTTTCGATTCTGAGGCATAGAAAACGTTAATATTACGGCGCTCTAAAATTTAGTAACACCATATTTTTAACGGATTAGTCGACTTCGTAAGAAATGCGACGTTTTAGTGATTAGACGGGGTTTTGGAGTGGGTTGTCTCTACAATTCACCCCAGATACGCCTCCTCCATCATTATAATCACCCCAGACACGTACGTCCCTCCCCCCCAAACCCAAGCTATTACCACCACAATATAGAAAATGGCACCCTATTTTCACAGCAGATTAATTTATCACTCAGACCCCGAGCCGACCTCTGTTGTGGTGCTGACTACTCAACCTATCCCTTCCACCTATCAAGAGTCACACTCTTCCACTGTCAACCATGTAAGATGGATCAGTGTTCATTTTGGTTGCGTTTGAAAGAATGCAGGTTGCATATATTTTATGTTTTTATATTTATTAAAATTAAGGGTTGGCTAGCCGGCTATTTTCAAACATGGCGGCGTGGTGTCGTCGCCTGAGACAAGATTTTTGGCGCCCGAGGATGAAGACAAGGCTCTAGGTGCCCGGATGCAAGATCGGCATATAATTGGCTACGGGTGGCACGAATCTGCCAATCAACGTGTAACGCGAAGTCACGTGATAGGCGGGACACGCCCGCGAAGCGTTTCATTGGCCCAAAAGACGCCAGTGTTGCCCGAAACGTCATAGGGGAAAGTTGTGCAGACGTCAGCTCCAGAATCTCGGTGAATATGAGAACATGAGAAACCCAGCGATAGCCGTTAAAGTGACCTGCTATATCCTCTGGCAACATTCACTCTTCTGAAATTAAGATAATATGACCTCGCCGCTTAGGTATACTTGGGTATACCTCGGTATACATTTCACAGGAATTGGTCTACTGAATTACATAGTTCTGTTACATGTAACAGACTTTTGATCGAGCAGTCTATGTCTGTTGGAGCTCTCGATGCCACTGGATACAACAATAACAACCCAAGGTTGTTACTGTTGTAAACAACCTCGTAGTTCTTCAGAGCTCATAAACTGATTTATGTAAACAAAGTCGTATTAAGAATAAGATGTACAGGTTTCGTAAATGGTTGCCTAAAGGCTTGCTAAATTCTGGTCCAGGTAGGCTTAACCTGTAGCTTGTAAGAGCTCCTGATTATTTACAAAACTGAGGTGTAAAATTGTAAATTTTACAAAATTTACAAAATTAGCGGACTCTTCCCACCAATAGTGGGTATTGAAGTACACTTTTGATACCATCTGTGGTACATAGAGTGTAGTATGACCCCCCCAGCCAGTCCTCCTCAGGTTTCCCAACGTACAGAAACTGTCGTACTAAAGTGCCCTTATCCTAACCTACCTGAGGACCCAAAACAGAAAACGGGAGAGTGTATGTGTCAGTTTCGCGAGCCGCTTTCACTTTCTAGTACAACGATCTTTGGCCTTAGGTAGAGTATACGTCAAATTACGACGTGCTATTAGGAGGACAGGTTGTTATAGCCTGAGCAGGTGTTGCGGGTGTTACAGGTGTTGAGTGTGTTAAGTGTTGTGTAGGGAGTGTTGCTGCTGTTCAATACGAAGCATCGTTGACCGGACCACACACTAGAAGGTGAAGGGACGTCGTCGTCCCTTCACCTTCTAGTGTGTGGTCTGGTCAACATACTTTAGCCACGTTATTGTGACTCATCGCCTGCATGCGAAGCATCGTTCATTTCCGTATATTGAACAGCTGGTGGGGTGGTTAACTGTTGTTTTGCTCAGGACCGGCGGCGTTCACTTTCACTATTCACTAACTCCGACAAGAGAAAATGAATAGGAAAGTGTACTGGGGGTCGGGATGAATGTAGCATATGGGAGATGAGAAACTCTCCAGGGGTCAGAGAGCATGTCCTGTAGGTTGACGTATTGAGCTGTTCTACTACAACCTGTTCCTACAACCTGTCCTTCCACAACCTGTCCTCCTACAACCTGTCCTCCTACAACCTGTCCTCCTACAACCTGTCCTCCTACAACCTGTCCTTCCACAACCTGTCCTCCTACAACCTGTCCTCCTACAACCTGTCCTCCTACAACCTGTCCTCCTACAACCTGTCCTTCCACAACCTGTCCTCCTACAACCTGTCCTCCTACAACCTGTCCTCCTACAACCTGTCCTCCTACAACCTGTCCTTCCACAACCTGTCCTCCTACAGCCTGTCTTCCTACAGCCTGTCCTCCTACAGCCTGTCCTTCCACAACCTGTCCTCCTACAGCCTGTCCTTCCACAACCTGTCCTCCTACAACCTGTCCTTCAACAGCCTGTCTTCCTACAGCCTGTCCTCCTACAACCTGTCCTTCAACAGCCTGTCTTCCTACAGCCTGTCCTCCCACAACCTGTCCTCCTACAACCTGTCCTTCAACAGCCTGTCTTCCTACAGCCTGTCCTCCCACAACCTGTCCTCCTACAACCTGTCCTCCTACAACCTGTCCTCCTACAACCTGTCCTCCCACAACCTGTCCTCCCACAACCTGTCCTCCCACAACCTGTCCTCCTACAACCTGTCCTCCTACAACCTGTCCTCCCACAACCTGTCCTCCTACAACCTGTCCTTCAACAGCCTGTCTTCCTACAGCCTGTCCTCCTACAACCTGTCCTCCTACAACCTGTCCTCCTACAACCTGTCCTTCAACAGCCTGTCTTCCTACAGCCTGTCCTCCCACAACCTGTCCTCCTACAACCTGTCCTCCTACAACCTGTCCTTCCACAACCTGTCCTCCTACAACCTGTCCTTCAACAGCCTGTCTTCCTACAGCCTGTCCTCCTACAGCCTGTCCTCCTACAGCCTGTCCTTCAACAGCCTGTCTTCCTACAGCCTGTCCTCCTACAACCTGTCCTTCAACAGCCTGTCTTCCTACAGCCTGTCCTCCTACAACCTGTCCTCCTACAACCTGTCCTCCTACAGCCTGTCCTCCTACAGCCTGTCCTCCTACAACCGGTCCTCCTACAGCCTGTCCTCCTACAGCCTGTCCTCCTACAACCTGTCCTCCTACAACCTGTCCTCCTACAACTTGTCCTCCTACAACCTGTCCTCCTACAACCTGTCCTCCTACAACCTGTCCTCCTACAACCTGTCCTCCTACAACCTGTCCTCCTACAACCTGTCCTCCTACCACCTGTCCTCCTACAACCTGTCCTCCTACAACCTGTCCTCCTACAGCCTGTCCTCCTACAACCTGTCCTCCTACAACCTGTCCTCCTACAGCCTGTCCTCCTACAACCTGTCCTCCTACAACCTGTCCTCCCACAACCTGTCCTCCTACAACCTGTCCTCCTACAACCTGTCCTCCTACTACTTGTCCTCCTACAACCTGTCCTCCTACAGCCTGTCCTCCTACAACCTGTCCTCCTACAACCTGTCACAAGTCCCAGCACGCGGGACTTGTGATCCTGTGGTCCTGGGTTCGATCCCAGGCACCGGCGAGAAACAATGGGCAGAGTTTCTTTCACCCTAAGCCCCTGTTACCTAGCAGTAAAATAGGTACCTGGGTGTTAGTCAGCTGTCACGGGCTGCTTCCTGGGGGTGGAGGCCTGGTCGAGGACCGGGCCACGGGGACACTAAAGCCCCGAAATCATCTCAAGAATCATCTCAAGATAACCTCCTACAACCTGTCCTCCCACAACCTGTCCTCCTACAACCTGTCCTCCTACTACTTGTCCTCCTACAACCTGTCCTCCTACAGCCTGTCCTCCTACAACCTGTCCTCCTACAACCTGTCCTCCCACAACCGGTCCTCCTACAGCCTGTCCTCCTACAGCCTGTCCTCCTACAACCTGTCCTCCTACAACCTGTCCTCCTACAACCTGTCCTCCTACAACCTGTCCTCCTACAACCTGTCCTCCTACAACCTGTCCTCCTACAACCTGTCCTCCTACAACCTGTCCTCCTACCACCTGTCCTCCTACAACCTGTCCTCCTACAACCTGTCCTCCTACAGCCTGTCCTCCTACAACCTGTCCTCCTACAACCTGTCCTCCTACAGCCTGTCCTCCTACAACCTCCTACAGCCTGTCCTCCTACAACCTGTCCTCCTACAACCTGTCCTCCTACAACTTGTCCTCCTACAACCTGTCCTCCTACAACCTGTCCTCCTACAACCTGTCCTCCTACAACCTGTCCTCCTACAACCTGTCCTCCTACAACCTGTCCTCCTACCACCTGTCCTCCTACAACCTGTCCTCCTACAACCTGTCCTCCTACAACCTGTCCTCCTACAACCTGTCCTCCTACAACCTGTCCTCCTACAACCTGTCCTCCTACAACTTGTCCTCCTACAACCTGTCCTCCTACAACCTGTCCTCCTACAACCTGTCCTCCTACAGCCTGTCCTCCTACAACCTGTCCTCCTACAACCTGTCCTCCTACAGCCTGTCCTCCTACAACCTGTCCTCCTACAACCTGTCCTCCTACAACCTGTCCTCCTACAACCTGTCCTCCTACAACCTGTCCTCCTACAACCTGTCCTCCTACAACCTGTCCTCCTACAGCCTGTCCTCCTACAACCTGTCCTCCTACAACCTGTCCTCCTACAGCCTGTCCTCCTACAACCTGTCCTCCTACAACCTGTCCTCCTACAGCCTGTCCTCCTACAACCTGTCCTCCTACAACCTGTCCTCCTACAACCTGCCCTCCTACAACCTGTCCTCCTACAACCTGTCCTCCTACAACCTGTCCTCCTACAACCTGTCCTCCTACAACCTGTCCTCCTACAACCTGTCCTTCCACAACCTGTCCTCCTACAACCTGTCCTCCTACAACCTGTCCTCCTACAACCTGTCCTCCTACAACCTGTCCTCCTACAACCTGTCCTCCTACAACCTGTCCTCCTACAACCTGTCCTCCTACAACCTGTCCTCCTACAACCTGTCCTCCTACAACCTGTCCTCCCACAACCTGTCCTCCTACAACCTGTCCTCCTACAACCTGTCCTCCTACTACTTGTCCTCCTACAAAGAACGTCGCATTTTGCTCGTATGCGTTACATAAGGAAAAAAAATACGTCGTACTAGATAATGGAAGCGACTCGCGAAAGTGACGTACTGTCCCGTTTTCTGTTTTGGGTTCTCTGGCAGGTATGAGAGGACACTTTAAATCACAGTTTATCGACGTTGTAAAACCTTGGACACACACAGGACATACACCACATCTTCCGGCCACCTGTGGTAAGCTTAAACCAGATACTATCAGCTGTATGTGCAAGTCTGCCCAACGAAGAGATCTTATACAAAAGCTTATAGAAAGAGAGAAAGAATCATTTAGTACTATGTATACCACATACGTCAGACTAAATCTGGAATACGCAGCCTTTGTCCGAAGTTCATTTCTTGGTTAACACACCGCAATTGGAGACAAATCCAGAGGTATGCGGCCAGACTTGTCCCAGAGCTGAAAGGCATGAATTATGAGGATAGATTGTTGACCAGACCACACACTAGAAGGTGAAGGGACGACGACGTTTTGGTCCGTCCTGGACCATTCTCAAGTCAATTGAGGATGGTCCAGGACGGACCGATACGAACGAAAACCTTCATTCGACTTGAGAATGGTCCAGGACGGACCGAAACGTCGTCGTCCCTTCACCTTCTAGTGTATAGTCTGGTCAACATAGAAATAACTGAACACAATGGGTTCAGGAACCTGTAAACCAATGGACTAAAGTTCGAGAGGCGGAATCTAAGAGCTAAAACCCAACCCTGTGAGACGCAACTGATTGAAGACAACAAGGTATCTCCCTCACAAATCCACAGCCTCTCACCACCCACACTGACGCTCGGCTTAAAACTCGCCACTTTTCGTACTGGCGTCCATAGAAAAATGAGGAAAAACCTTTTGCATTTTTCCGTCAGTGTCTCTAGAGGGCCATAAGGAGGAGGAGGAGGAGCCAGCCAATGACATGTCAAGGGGGGATTGGAGTGCCAGAGAATGGAACAGGTGCCACAGAGCAAGAGGAGGGAGGGAGACGCAACGTGACCTGCATGACGCAGCCACAACAGGGAGTAATTCCTGCATGACGCAGCCACAACAGAGAGTAACTCCTGCATGACGCAGCCACAACAGGGAGTAAGACCTGACGGTAGTGAGGACGAGAAACAAAGACCTGCAGGGAGAAAATACTACAGTAAAAAAAGTCTTTGAGGCAGAAAGACCGGGAAAAATTAGACTCCCGAGGCAGCAACGACAGGGAACCAGCCCAGAGGCCAGAGGTCGCAAAGACCTAATGACAGGGTAAGAGCAGGCCGGATAGTTCCCCGATACACACTGGGGAACTGGGCGTACCCGCACCACCAACAGGCTTACCCACATTACAAACAGGCGTACCCACATCACCAACAGGCGTACCCACACCACCAATAGGCGTACCCGCACCACCAACAGCCGTACCCACATCACCAACAGGCGTACCCACACCACCAACAGGCGTACCCACACCACCAACAGCCGTACCCACACCACCAACAGCCGTACCCGCACCACCAACAAGCGTACCCACACCACCAACAGGCGTACCCGCACCACCAACAGGCGTACCCACACTACCAACAGGCGTACACGCACCACCAACAGGCGTACCCACACCACCAACAGCCGTACCCACACCACCAACAGGCGTACTCACACCACCAACAGCCGTACCCACACCACCAACATGCGTACCCACACCACCAACAGCAGTACCCGCACCACCAACAGCCGTACCCACACCACCAACAGCCGTACCCACACCACCAACAGGCGTACCCACACCTATTATACCCCCCTCCCTCCATAAATAACAATACATACCCAACACAATTCATTGATTCAGTGGCTAATTCGCTCGTAAACACTTCAGAAACATCACGTCAATATACTAGGTGTTGACTACTGCTGGGCTTCGGCACCCAGGGTCAACACCCAAGCTCTTGCAACCCAAGATGAGGTTGGTGTCAATTAGTCACCTGGCTGTGAGAGTGAAACCATCTTTCTGATTGGTCCAGACAAACCTTCTAATTGGCTTTTTCCAGGTAGTTGTGACGTCACCTTCCTCAAGGGCTTTCTGTTCTCTAATGCTGTGGGTGGCAGGCAGTGGGTGGCAGGCAGTGGGTGGCAGACAGTGGGTGGCAGACAGTGGGTGGCAGACAGTGGGTGGCAGGCAGTGGGTGGCAGACAGTGGGTGGCAGACAGGGGGTGGCAGACAGTGGGTGGCAGGCAGTGGGTGGCAGACAGTGGGTGGCAGACAGTGGGTGGCAGGCAGTGGGTGGCAGGCAGGGGGTGGCAGACAGTGGGTGGCAGGCAGTGGGTGGCAGACAGTGGGTGGCAGACAGGGGGTGGCAGACAGTGGGTGGCAGACAGTGGGTGGCAGACAGTGGGTGGCAGACAGTGGGTGACAGACAGTGGGTGGCAGACAGGGGGTGGCAGACAGAGGGTGGCAGACAGAGGGTGGCAGACAGGGGTGACAGACAGTGGGTGACAGACAGTGGGTGACAGACAGTGGGTGGCAGACAGTGGGGGCAGACAGGGGGTGGCAGACAGAGGGTGGCAGGCAGAGGGTGGCAGGCAGTGGGTGGCAGACAGAGGGTGGCAGACAGAGGGTGACAGACAGTGGGGTGGCAGACAGTGGGTGGCAGACAGAGGGTGGCAGACAGTGGGTGGCAGGCAAGTGGTGGAAGTTTCTACCTCAGGAAAACAAGCAATGATAAAATGGTTTCCGTCCTGGCTGCTAAGAATGATTCATACCTCGAACCATCTCAGGAAATTGTATGTTTTTCTCTCTCGCTCTCCCCCTCCTTCAAGTGCGTGCGTGCGTGAGCGTGCGTGTACTCACGACGTCAGCTCTTGGTCCCCGCCTTCTCAGCTATGAGCTCTTCATGCAAAAATGGTTTCGACCCATTGGACATCCCTGATGACGGGATTGAAAATACGAATATATGATATGTGGAACTACCCAAACATTTATCTTATCTAGTTTTTCTTGCCCTTTATCTTTACCCCCCCTCCCTTCCCTTTCCTTCCCTTCCCTTCCCTTCCCTATTGGGTAGTCACAGCAATATGGCTCAAGGCAAGATGGGTGTCAGTTCTTGCTCTATTTCCGCGTTGGTGTTTTTGAGTGGTGGCGACGTGGTGTCTCCCTAGGTGTCAACTCCTGCCTGTGGCGTGCCACTAGTGTCACTCACACACGCACGCACACTCACACACACACACANATGTCAGTAGTAGCGATGTTGACCAGACCACACACTAGAAGTTGAAGGGACGACGTTTCGGTCCGTCCTGGACCATTCTCAAGTCGCTTGACTTGAGAATGGTCAGTAGTAGCGATTTCGTCTTGGGTCCATCCCTGGCCAGGGAAGATTGACTGGGCGCTGATCCTTAACTGATCGTCCCTGTTCTGAGACATTTGAGACATATCTACCACTCAGGAAATCTACATTGTATTCACGTGTTTTTTTCACCCTCTTTCTGTCTGTAATTTAAGTTCCTATTTGTCAGCTTGGTCGCTCAGAATCCGGCTTCCCGCCCACGGGAATCTTCCCGCCCACGGGAATCTTCCCGCCCACGGGAATCTTCCCGCCCACGGGAATCTTCCCGCCCACGGGAATCTTCCCGCCCACGGGAATCTTCCTGCGCAGCTCATCACAAAGGCTCTGGAAACGGCTCAAAGTAAACAACAGAGCGGGAAAACAAGGGTTGAGTGACTAAATGGATGGGGTGGTCAGAAGGGCTTCAGGGAGGAATAGACGGATAGGCAAGGGTGCCTGTAGGTTCAGAAGATGGGGAGGAGGAGGGGATGGGGAGTGGGTGGAAGGGGGAAAAGGTAGGATTCGACGGGTGGACGGAAAAGGGTCCCTGTAAGTTTAGTGGGAGAATGGAAGGGTCCTTCGAGGTCAATGTTGTGGTTGATGGGTTGTAAGGATGGACCAACAATGGGAAGGATGGGATAGGAGTGGGCGGGGAGGGAGAAGGGATGGGGTGTGTGACAGACATGATGGAAGCTGTGTGTCTAGTCTACATTAACGTTAGCTGAGACAAAGTTTACGGAATTATAGCATGTCCCGTTGTCTAAAACCTTGCCTCTTGCATTGTTGCTCCTTGAGTATAATAAAGAGAGCGAGAGAGGGAGAGAGAGAGAAAAAGACAGAGGCAGAGAGAAACAGAGGCAGAGAGAGACACAGAAAGACAGAGAGCGCGATTTATAAGACGATTTTTAAGATTTATAAATTGAACACGTTAAACTCAGAGAGGATGAGGATCAAGCAGACTGTTGATGACAGACAAACACTCCACTGAAGAGGTTTACACCACGTGATGAACCATCGCTAGCCAGAGCTAACAGCACCAGAGAGGAGGAAGGTAACAGTGTCGCCCCCCTACCGTCATTAGCGAGTGATATCGCAACAGTGATATATCGATAGCAAGAGATATCACAGTGATGATATAGTTAATTAACCCCAGCCATCTCCCAGCTTCACGCTACACCCAGTGACATGAACAACACACATTCTTTTACCACAACTCAGAGAATAGCGGATTACCTGCATATGTATATATCTACTTGTAATCAAGATCGCCAGCAGGTGTATACTCGTGAGGCTACACAGAGTAAACCTGACGCAGGAAACGTCTATAAGCGTTCATTACGACACCCACATTGGCTGTGGACACGACACATGGCAACTTGGCCAAGGACACACTGCACTAGGGTGTCATTTGGCCGGCTCGACGACACTTGGACACGACACATGGGAACATGGCCAAGGACACACTACACTAGGGTGTCATTTGGCCGGCTCGGCGACACTTGGACACGACACATGGGAACATGGCCAAGGACACACTACACTAGGGTGTCATTTGGCCGGCTCGACGACACTTGGACACGACACCCACTAGCATGGTCCTTTGTTTCCTTTGTAGCAATATCTATATCACATGTTTTTCCTTGAATTGTTAACGCTTTTGACTATTTTGTTTGTATACGGTGGTATTTGGGGGTTGCAATGCTGGGTAGGGTGGGGGGTGCAAGGCTGGGTAGGGTGGGGGGTTGCAATGCTGGGTAGGGTGGGGGTTGCAATGCTGGGTAGGGTGGGGGGTTGCAATGCTGGGTAGGGTGAGGATTGCAAGGCTGGGTAGGGTGGGTGTTGCAAGGCTGGGTAGGGTGGGGGTTGCAAGGCTGGGTAGGGGGGGGGTGCATGGCTGACAAGAGTTGGTCGATGTGGTTTCCGGATGGGGAGGGTGTTTGAGGGTGGGGGGGGGGGGTTTGGAGGGTGGGAGGTAGGTCGGAAGGAGTTGCACCAACTCAACCATCCCACACAGCTGTTTAGTTATTTTGGTTGCACGGCCGGTTGCAACGGCAGAATAGCAGCAGCAGCAGGAGCCCAGACACCAAATTGTTGGTGAAGAGGATTGTCTTGAGGGCGAGCGAGGTCTCCAACTTGTTTTTGTTTACAAGTTGCCCCGTACTCAAGTTGCCCCGTACTCAAGTTGCCCGTACTCAAGTTGCCCGTACTCAAGTTGCCCGTACTTAAGTTGCCCCGTACTCAAGTTGCCCGTACTCAAGTTGCCCCGTACTCAAGTTGCCCGTACTCAAGTTGCCCCGTACTCAAGTTGCCCCGTACTCAAGTTGCCCCGTACTCATGTTGCACCAGACGAACTTGGGTGAGACGCAATACAATCCCAGCGCCGAGAAGTGGCG
>WNGS01039543.1:6368773-6382537 GCA_020271785.1 Procambarus virginalis | reverse complement strand
AAAGTGAATTCCAGTGTAGAACAAGACGGTAGTAGCTTGAGTCATAGAGATGTTAGAAAGCTTTCTTTATTGTAAGAAAAGTGGGGAAAATGGAATGAACTAAGAAGCAGGTTGTGGAAGCAAACTCTATTCACAATTTAAAACTAGACGAGAAAATAGCCCAGGAATCATTGCTTCAGACAACCGGCAGCTAAAAACACGGGGGTCCAAGAGCTAATACACAAACCCGGCATGCATCAATAGGTGAATACTCACAGACTAGTGTGGAAAGTTAATAAACAGATAGGAATGATAAGGCAGGTGATGCAGTGTGTAACAGAGTACCTGTGGGACGGAAAACAGAGAGTCATTGTGCGAGGAGAGAAGGGGAGCTCAGAGTGGCGGGATGCTGCTAGGGTCATGATGCTCTAAGGGAGATGAGGTCATCCCCCGCTGGCTGGGTCACGATGCTTTCAAAGGCTTAAATCGAATTCCGACTTTCTGTCGCCACCTGTGTGGTCTCAGACTTGAAGCATCTATGTCCTACTCAAGCCTATGCCGGCACTTATCTCCTAACCCCCCCCCTCTTCTCCCTTCCCCTTCACAATCCCTTCCCCCACCTCACTTCCCCCTTCCCCCCCCTCACTTCCCCCTTCCCCAATGTTTAAATCCCCCTTCTCGCCTCTCTCTCAGTTTTTGGACACGTTTTCACTCATTCTAGTTCGTGCACTCTTTGGCACACTCTCGTCCTAAAGTCTACCTACACACTTGTATTCATACACTTACACTCGACCACCCACTCATCTTCAAACTCACAGTTACCCGTTCACTCATCTACACACTCACCCCGGACGGCCTCTGAGAACGATAATGGCGAAGATAAACAAAGCAAGGCCTTGTTTAAGTCACCCATTCGTAAGATCAGGTTTGGAGAAGATAATGAATAGCGTGAGTTTGCGGCGGGTTCTTCCCCTCTTAAGACTCACCAAAAAAAAACGATGTACAGAAACTTATGAAATGGAATAAATTTGATTTTGTTGTTACAAATTATTAAATAAGACAGATTTATTAATGAGAAAAAGCATTTTATAAAATGATTTATAAAAAGTTTATGATAAATGAAATCTACAATACTTATTCAATTATATATATATATATATATATATATATATATATATATATATATATATATATATATATATTATATATATATATATATATATATATATATATAATATATGCGGAAAATCCAGAGAGAAATGGGAAAGGAAGATGAACGTTTCGGCCGATGAAAGCCGTTATCAGACTGACAACCAGACCAGTCAGTCAACCAGTCAGTCAACCAGACTGACTAGAAGAAAGAAAGGGGGAAGGGTACAGGCCAACAACTGAATCTAACCACCCATTCCCAGGGAAAGAATTACCCAGAAGCAGGTATAGACTAGCTTAAAACAATAGGATTAAGCGGTCAGAGAATAAGGATGAAAGATTAAAGAAAAAGCCTCATTGAACACACAATATATGAATATAATATTGAAATGAGACAAAGGATCCCTATCACAGTTTTTTCTTAAACTGTTGTGCAATATTGTAACCTAAAATGGATCAAGTTTGTACATACCAGTACTAACATTGATAAGATTTGGACTCTGATTAAGGCAGACTCAATCAAATTCCGTTCCACAAAACCACTGCAATTGGTAATGCTTTTCGCTCCATCTCACTTAATAGTAATGCGAAAGTAGGTCAAGTTAAGTAGGTTCTTGACTTATGGAAAAATCGAAAGAATTAACTCAGAAAATAAGGATTTAGTAGAAACAAAATTACAGTAATTAAATTAAGCAAAATGCAGGAATTAAACGAAGCAAAATCACCTGGAAAAATGGCGGGACAAGCCGCCGGCTTCCGCGAGAACACTAGAGAGAGATGGTGACCCCCAGGTAAACTCAGGTAAACAGAAGGGATTTCACAAAGGAAACACAAAGGAACCTTAATTTACAATATACACATCACAAGGACTCCATCTGGTCGACGTGGGAGCGGACTTCGACAGAAGAACGCGTTAAGAGCACATCCGGGGAGGTGCAGTGTGTGTGTGTGTGTGTGTGTGTGTGTGTGTGTGTGTGTGTGTGTGTGTGTGTGTGTGTGTGTGTGTGTGTGTGTGTGTGTGTGTGTGTGTGTGTGTGTGTGTGCAGACAAGGAAACTGGTTCCAGAAAGTTAGGACAAGGCATTCTGTAATGTTTTCAAACGACGGCTGGTGTTGTGTGATCTAGAACTGGAGGATTGGCATCGGAACTCCCTCAGAACCCAATGTAGATAAGAGTATCCTGAAACTTGGTGATCAGGGTGTGATATCAGCAACTGTGATCAGGATATCAGAACTCGAGAGTGATCAGGAAATCAGAATCTCAGGGTGATCAGTGTGTGTGTGTGTGTTCAAAACCAGTGTGCAGTGAAGACAGTATTAGTACCTTGTGTATATTTAGTAGTCTGTGGATTTAGGTCTACTGAAAGTCATAGTCATAGATCCATTTACCAATGGGTTGCTGGAAGCTATTTGTGTGTGTTGAGAGGCCAGTGGGATGACGGTTAATGGTTTGGTGGTAGTTGGTGGATGTCTCAGTTGTTAATGGGTGATTGGCAGCTTTGGATATCCTGCACACACACACACACACACACACACACACACACACACACACACCACACACACACACACACACACACACACCACAACACACACACACACACACACACACAAACACACACACACACACCGTCTATTATACACAAGTTCTGATTGTGATGACCACACTCTGATCATCGTCTGAAATCCTAGCGTGCATACAGTCCCTGACAGGTGTGAGAGGCTGGGGCCCAGTTCACTTAGCTCGAGTGATGTTATCACATGTGTGCGCGCGCCAGCACACCGTGAGGGTGGAGCTGTATATGACGTGTAACTACATATTAAATGTTCGCCTTAACCAGTGTAACATGCCACAATTACGGTTAAATTTGGAGGAAGTATGCGCATACTGCGACTGGTGAATTTATACACATGATCACTATTGTATATGTGTATATATATGCGTATACAAATGACATACACATGATTTGAAACTCATACACGCAACAGCAGACGCAAATAAACTCATACACGCAACAGCAGACGCAAATAAACTCATACACGCAACAGCAGACGCAAAAACTCATACACGCAACAGCAGACGCAAATAAACTCATACACGCAACAGCAGACACAAATAAACTCATACACGCAACAGCAGACGCAAATAAACTCATACACGCAACAGCAGACGCAAATAAACTCATACACGCAACAGCAGACGCAAATAAACTCATACACGCAACAGCAGACGCAAATAAACTCATACACGCAACAACAGACGCAAACAAACTCATACACGCAACAGCAGACGCAAATAAACTCATACACGCAACAGCAGACGCAAATAAACTCACACACGCAACAGCAGACGCAAATAAACTCATACACGCAACAGCAGACGCAAATACGAGGTACAACACCCTTCTACACACTAGGAGACTTCAACACTAGGGTGAGAGTGCGCAGTGCGCCTATACACAGAGGTTGTTCAATATACCCAGAGAAAACTCTGACGTGCGCTCTGGTGCGCAGGAATACTCAGAAACTTACTGATGGTGCATACAGAGTGTCCTCCGCTGCTCGTAGGGCGATGCGTCCGCCAGCAGATGCCCATAGGCATAGTCACTGAAGCAAAACGCACATAGATATATTCTTGAGAGTCTTATCTCAAACGATAGCATTATGTGTCCTGTATCGCGAAGGATGATGGTGGAATGATGATGATGCCCTGGTGTAGATAACATACCACAGATAGCATAGTGACGACAGTGAAAGTGAGGCAAGTGAAGATACCACATACAGCATAGGGATGATAGTGACAGTGAGGCAAGTGAAGATAGCATACCACAGACAGTATAGTGACGACAGTGAAAGTCAGGCAAGTGAAGATAACATACCACAGACAGTATAGTGATGATAGTGAGATGATATGCTCCACCATACCCAAGGATGCTGAACATGAACACAATAACAGAAACACTGAAATATTATGGCATCTAGGTTCATTTAAAGTCAAAATAAACAAGAATAACAATAATGCAGAAACAAGATTAGTAAAACATTAGTAAAACATTAGTAAAACATTGTTCTATAACTCAATAATTATTATTAAATTATTATTAAATATGTCATGAATTTCTGTATTTACAAAACTGTATTTAATGCTAATGCAAAATAATGCATCAAAGGAAAAAGAGAAGATAGTCATTTATAATTTAATATATTCTACAGAGTCGATAATAAATGTTTTATTATTTATAGTACATGCAATATTATCTATAATACATGCAATAATACTAATATATTATTATCAGTAATACATGCAATGATATCAATAATATATGCGATAATGTCAATATTAATAATATATGCAATTAGCAATAACACAAGTGATAATAACAGCGACACATGCAATAATATGATTATTGCAAGTGTTGCAGACCAAACGTGCATGGTCAGGTGTTTATAGTGCATGTTCAGGTGTTCATAATGCATTAGCAGATGTTTATAGTGCATGTTCAGGTGTTCATAGTGCATGGTCAGGTGTTTAGCATGCATGGCAAGGTGTACAGTGTGTGGGTCAGTTGTTTATCGTGTTTGGTCAGATGTTTAACGCCGTGTGCTTTTATCATTGAGCGGAAAAAATATTAAATATATGTAATAACGGAAACACAAGATGTCAAGGCTGAAAACACATGTAAAAAAGGCAGGTGTTTGACTATTCAGATTTAGCCAAATGCAGGTGTTTTATTATAATGTAAGTGTTTTATTATAATGCAAGTGTTTTATTATAATGCAGGTGTTTTATTATATATAAAAATACAAAGGTGGGGTTTGGACTAGGCAAATTAAACAACTGCATGTCTTCCAACATAGGAAAAAGGAAAGTCAAGCTCCTAATTAACTTGTTTAAAGCCAACATAAGGTTAATCCCATTGCATTATCAGATTGCAAACATTGCATAAATAGCTTAAGCCTTCTAATTTAACATAGCTTCTGCAACCACGAATAAATACAGTCATATGTGTATTACGTCAAGTATACGCAAAGTCAGGTATATACAAGCTTTTGCAGGTATATACATGTATCAATGATATCATTTACAATGTATAGAACCAAAAGAAAATTGAATGGGCTGAAGTGCTTATGTATGGCTTTTAAATCAGCTGTGTTGTGACGCAAAATGTGTGACGCAAGGTGACGCACAAGAGGGTGTGACGGAAGACATGTGACCTACAGGGTGTGACGCAATGGACATATGTAAAATAACGGTTGGGAGAGGAGGCACATGTGACGCACAACATAATAGTCGGGAAGATCACACGACGAATGTGCAAGTGACGCAAGATGTGACGCAACATATGATGCAACAAGTGACGCAACAGGAACGAGGCCTGATCTGACTCAGTTGCTCGCCTCCCCGTGTCGCAAGCGACAGGCACCGGGTTCGACTCTCGGACGGGGTGTAGGGAACCTGCCGACACTGCTATGGGGAGGGGAGGGGGAGAGGGGAGGGGAGGGGGAGAGGGGAGAGGAGAGGGGAGAGGGAGAGAGGAGGAAATTGGAACACTAATTACAGGTCTGTGTTCCAGTGGATTATTATGGTTAGCCGGCAGCATACTAGGACATCCCCCCCACACGCACACACACATACAGCCACACACACATCCTTCCAAACCTACGGGCCAGTATGGCGTATATAAAGTAGTGATACAAGCATAATATAGACTTCACAGTGTAGAAGAGTACATGTGCATGTGTGGGCAAGTGTGTGGGTGCATGGTAGACTAGCAGTTTACCTGGGAGAATACTCGCTGTGGGGGGAGCGAGGGCGACTGCTGGGTATACCCATGTACATGAGTCCTTCCTGGATGGCGTCTCTCAGCTCCTGTTGGCTGTCCACATGGAAGGTTCAAACAGTTAAAAGAATCTGATCCCATTGACATACATAACTATAGGGACATTATCACACAAGTCATCATGAGTAGACAGTTGATAAATGACAGATCAACTAATGCGACATGTGGTGATTGAAAGATATCCACACAGTGACAGGTAATGAATGAAAGCTATCCAATCAAAGACAAGTACAGCAAAACAACCAAAACAGAAAAAAATACACAAACTGAAACCACGATCTTCATCTACCTGAAGGAGTTGTCTCTGGAATCCTGGAAGGAGTCTGAAGAATAGTAGTTGCAAGATTCTCGCATATCTCCACCGTTGCAGGATCTCAGCATCCCAGCCTTGGTCTTGGCAAAGAGGCTGCAGAGAGACGGGAGATAATGTCACGAATCGAGAGAGAAAAAACTTTTGTGATATTCATCTATATTCCATAGAAAACTAAATAAAATGATAATCAAAATCTGTTGCATCGAACTTACAGCTAATTTCACACACACACACACACACACACACACACACACACACACACACACACACACACACACACACACACACACACACACACACACACACACACACACACACACACACACACACACACATTTATACACAAGAAAGTACATTGAGTTTGTGAGAGTACATAACAATGGTATTCTTACACACACACACACACACACACACACACCACACACACACACACACACACACACAAAATTAAAACAAATATGGATATACATAAGTGTATTAAACAGCGTTACATATGGTGCAGTAAATATTTCAAGACATACAGTTACTTCTAGTTCACTAAGAAATAGTTACGAAGCCATGAATGAGCTCGGACATATATCGTTTGCCACAACAACTAAAATAGATCTCGCTATATGATGATATATGAGAAATATAACAAAATATTTAGCACTTGCTGTTGAGTTATACTAAAAAAAGAATATTTACAGAAAAAAAGAAAAACAAGTTTATTAATTCGTGATTAATTTATTAGGATTATTTAATTTAAAAAAGAAACCGATCCCGGTTTAGAAAACGGGAACTCTAAAGGAGGATCTAAAAAGCAGTGCGCTACTTGAAGAAAAGAGAAGAGGAGATTGATATATTATAACCCAGCTTGGGCAGATGGCTCAACTCTCTCACAAGATGAACAGTCTAGAGGGTTTCAAATCAGACGATGATGTCAAGAGTGGTTTTCAAGACAGCCCTACAGAAGGTCTGATAGGGGAATCAGTGCACTCTAGCGTTAATGAAGCCTCTTTGGCCATGGTCTTTATAAACACGTCAAGTCAGGTAGATTACGAGCTCTGGGGCGTTAATTCACAGACGGAGGTCGTAAGTCGAGAGAGGGGGGGGGGAGTTTAAAGGCCGACTTTAGGAGGTCTAATGTGAGATATCGCAGCAAGGCTTAGGGCATATGGCGTAAGTCCCACTCGTAAGATTACGCCCTAAGGCAAGGGGCGCCACGACGGCCGCCATCTTAGGTAACAGTCAAGGAAAGGGAAGGGTTTATGTCACTGTCAAGTTGTATATATATATGAGAGAGAGAGAGAGAGAGAGAGAGAGAGAGAGATAGAGAGAGAGAGAGAGAGAGAGAGAGAGAGAGAGAGAGAGAGATAGAGAGAATGAGAGAGAGAGAGAGACCAGTTGTATAAAAAACATTGGAATATGCATTTGCCTTCAGTAATGCAACTGTCGTAAGCAGCAGTTTGTGTGTAGGCTTCACATGCAGCAGCAGCCCCTCGGTCAGTGAGGAAAGCGGGCAGAAAGGGACCAAGAATATAAGAGAGAGACAGAGAAGCTGGATAAAGGTGCGCCGGGCATCAGTGCAAAGTTACAATATAAAATAGCAGCTGATGAAGAGGCACAGAGCTTGCATGCAGGGGCCATTGACGCAAGGAAAAGAGAGATATGTGAGAGAGAGAGAGAGAGAGAGAGAGAGAAGAAGAGAGAGCGGAGGATGGGATTGAAACCCTTCGTACTGATAAGGAAGGCTGCATACCGACAACATTCTTTGATGTTAAAGAGAGCGTTTTCATGGTGCGGCCTAAGGAACGAAATTGGCATTATTAGGGGGAATATAGTCTTTCTGTATCCATCTTTAATAGTTTCATCAATTACGATATACACTTGCTTTTAGTTTTTTTTTGGGTACGGAAAATTTCATGACTCTAGATACCTTCTATATCGTGAACAATGTAATGTAATCTTAGACTACCATGACTATAGCTTCAGTAACTGCAAAGATACCAAGGTTCCACCTGGATAAACTAATAACATAAATAGAAAAATAGATTGAATATTAATTGAAACTCAAATTCCATCTCGACGTGGCATTATGATATTCAATAATTTATAGATAGTGATCCCATGGTAATCCTTTTAGTTACGATCTAATCCTATAGCCATCATGCACTTGGAAGTGATACATTGGTGGTACTACCTTCTTAAAGTGCTGTGATGGGCGGCCAGGGTGGAGGAGCAGGGGGAGCGAAGGGAGGAGGGGGGGAAGATACACACTTAGAACACATTCTACAACACTACAAGAATTGTAGTCGTCTTGATATACCTGTACAGTGTAGTCAGGGGGGGGGGGAGATCACTTCAAGGGAAAAATGGGTTATCAGTATGTATGTTTAACACTGAAAGCGTTGATGCGCGGCGGACAGAGGCATTGGGGGGTTAGGGGGAGGCTTTGAGGTGACAGATAACTCTCATCTCGTTATGTTGACAGGAAGATGTCACCTCATGACACATGACAAGATGCTCTACAGTTCATACGTCATAGAGATGTCTCCACAGTTCACATGTGTAGTAGATGTCATCAAGTCATATGACAGGGAGACGTTCATTACTCTTGTCATGAAGGGGTCACCTCATTACATGACAGGCATATGTCACCCCATCATATGACAGGCGTATGTCACCCCATCATATGACAGGCATATGTCACCCCATCACTTGACACATTCCCCCAAAAAGCAACACAGCCACAATGTAAAATAATCTGAACAAGGATTAACAGGTGTCAGAACGATCAGGTTGTTATTGGAAGCATTGGGATACACACTGATGAAATGATACACTTGACTGGATCTTTTCAATATATGCAAATTTCAGAACATTACTGACTTTCAAACAACTCCTAGTACGACATTGTGAGAATTCAAGACTTTTTGGCTATCATCCATTCCTCAGTCTTGTGTCCTTATGTCTCTCCTCCTCCTCCTGTTCCATCTTCTGTCCCTTTTACATCATCTTCTGTCCCACTTCTAGATCTCGGACCACTCTTAGAGCTTCTAAGACATCCCAAAGTTCTCCACTGCATAAGACATTAAAGCTTCTGAAATATATAACATTACTGACCAGCTTAGCTGTGGCTATCAGAGATCTCTTTGGTTAGACAGTAACTTCTGCTCGTATGTTCCTCCTAAACCTCCAGCATTCTCATGTTCCCCAAGACCTCCTGCCCTCACCCCATTGTCTCTAAGACCTCCTGCCCTCACCCATTGTCTCCAAGACCTGCCCTCACCCCATTGTCTCCAAGACCTGCCCTCACCCCATTGTCTCCAAGACCTGCTGCCCTCACCCCATTGTCTCCAAGACCGCCCTCGCTCCATTGTCTCCAAGACCTGCTGCCCTCACCCCATTGTCTCCAAGACCTGCCCTCGCTCCATTGTCTCCAAGACCTGCTCCCTCACCCATTGTCTCCAAGACCTGCCCTCGCTCCATTGTCTCCAAGACCTGCCCTCACCCCACACCAAGACCTGCTGCCTGGGGACCTACCGGTGACGGTCCATCTGGTACTGGGGTCGACGCATAACAAGGAGGCGCGGAAGGATGTGAATGAAGACCCTGCGGACCCAGGGCGCCATGGAGTGCGTCTGCGGGGATCTGAAGTGTCGTACGTTCAGCACTACCACCGTCACGCAGATGCTGCCGAGGTGAGAGAGCAGACCTAAGGTAGAGTAATTATCCGGATAAAGTATCTCTTGGTATACGCAATGGCTATACATGTTATCCCAATACACAAAAGGCCACTCACCTTAGCGTGTCTAATATCATTGTAAACAGGACGAATTTTCCCAGTAGCGGGACCACGAGTGATGTTGGCGGGATGATTTCTGCCAACAGCAGGAAGAAGACGGTGAGCGAGAGAAGGATGCTGATTGACAAGCTCACCTGTGGACACGAGAGACGGCCGGGTTAGTGAGAGCAACGTGCTGACGACTTAGCATCAATCTGTGATGTGGGTGAAGGAGGGATTAGTGAAGAAGGATGCTGAAAGACAATTCATCCGTTGGGATGACGCTCTAAGAGTTTAGTGAAAGCTGGATGCTGTTGGAGAAATTGATCTGTGGGATAGACAGATGTAGGGATGCTTAGGGACTCCCTCACCTGTAGGGATGCTTAGGGGACTGTCTCACCTGTAGGGAGGACGGACGTAGGGATTAGTACAAGAAGGATGTTGGTCGACAATTCAACTGTTGTGGATTAATATGGTGATAGTGAGCTGGATAGTCTGAGACATTTATCTGTAGGATAATACAGATGTAGAGGTTAATGAAACTAGGATAGTTAGGGGGATGATGGGATAATGGGACGAGGATGGCTAAGGTCATCTGTAGGGGAAGTAAGAGCAGGCTGTTTAAGGTCACGCTCACCTTGGAAGGACTGACGAAGGGTTAACGAGAGCAGGATTCTAATGAAGAGGCTCACCTGTGGGAGGACGGAGGGAGGTTAGGTTAGTGAAGGAGCCACAGGGACGTGTGTGTGTGTGTCTGGTCAAGGGGATAGATAGGAGGGGCAGGGATAGTGTCCACGAGATCATTACAGGTTGGTGTCTGCCCGTCACGCTATGCGTCCTAGTGGCTTGGCTTGAATGTAACAAATACTAATCTTATGTAATTTTACCAAGTTATTGTACCTTCTTGTGAGTAAATTCTTCTTCTTCTTCTCCTTCTTATTATTATTATTATTATTATTATTATTATTATTATTATTATTATTATTATTAGGTTCTGACTCACAAGTGTTCCTTATTTTCCGTGTGTGTGTGTGTGTGTGTGTGTGTGTGTGTGTGTGTGTGTGTGTGTGTGTGTGGTGTGTGTGTGTGTGTGTGTGTGTGTGTTCACCTAGTTGTGTTTGCGGGGGTTGAGCTTTGCTCTTTCGGCCCGCCTCTCAACTGTTTACTATTTTTTTTCTCCACACCACACACACACACACACACCAGGAAGCAGCCCGTGACAGCTGACTAACTCCCAGGTACCTATTTACTGCTAGGTAACAGGGGCATTCGGGGTGAAAGAAACTTTGCCCATTTGTTTCTGCCGGGTGCGGGAATCGAACCCGCGCCACAGAATTACGAATCCTGCACGCTATCCACCAGGCTACCTGGCCCCTGTGTGTGTGTGTATGTGTGTGTGTGTGTGTGTGTGTGTGTGTGGTGTGTGTGTGTGTGTGTGTGTGTTACTCGTCTGTGACAGAGCCGAACCCAATCTTGAATTCCTCAACAGACTAAACATACACTTCCTTCCTTATAGAATTCTCAGCTTTACAAAGATATGTATTCTCTACATATATTTTCCATTGAAATATATCCATGAGAAAATTTATTTATACTATAAGAGAGAATGTTTGTCTGTTCAAAGCTGGAGGTCATGCGCTTGGGGCTAGGCTCACCAAACTTGGCAGAGGGAATGGTCTGGGGTATGGGATGAACATAGGATGGTCGGGGTGCACAGAATTCAAAAGGGAACAGCGTGCCAGGGGCCACAGTCAGACCCTTGCGATCATTATCAACAGTGTCCGCCGGCTACACAGCTAAATATTTTCAATAGAAACTTTTGAAACTATTTTTTTCTTATAGTAATATGCACTATTATTCCCTGATCTCGGGAAAATTTACAGATATTTTTGCCTGTACTCGTATAAAACAGACGATTTGTCTATAATCTCACTCCAAGGGCGACTACTGTAGCCTCACGCCAAGGGCGACCTCTGTAGCCTCACGCCAAGGGCGACCTCTGTAGCCTCACGCCAAGGGCGACTCCTGTAGCCTCACGCCAAGGGCGACTCCTGTAGCCTCACGCCAAGGGCGACCTCTGTAGCCTCACGCCAAGGGCGACCTCTGTAGCCTCACGCCAAGGGCGACCTCTGTAGCCTCACGCCAAGGGCGACTCCTGTAGCCTCACGCCAAGGGCGACCTCTGTAGCCTCACGCCAAGGGCGACCTCTGTAGCCTCACGCCAAGGGCGACCTCTGCAGCTCACGCCAAGGGCGACTCCTTCACGAGATCGTCAACAGGGTGTAGACTCATTCCAATGGCGCCTCAGGGCTTCAGAAAGTCGTATCGTACATCAGCGCAGCTTTTATGGGTCCGCCAACCACACGGGCTCCTCTCTGACACACTCAAGTATTACTTCTTATCTTCTCAGCGGCTCCACAACTTTTTAAATCCTCGTTATCAACAATTACCCGCTGTTGTTAGTTTCGATCGTGTTATCTTGCATCACTGTTATCGTGTATCATTGTTTGTCATATATATATATCTGTAGTAAAAGTGTTACTATATTATTGTACCCGGATGGATGCTCGCTTGACTGTTTTGTTTGGATGCTCGCTTGACTGTTTTGTTTGGACGCTCGCTTGACTGTTTTGTTTGGACGCTCGCTTGACTGTTTTGTTTGGATGCTCGCTTGACTGTTTTGTTTGGATGCTCGCTTGACTGTTTTGTTTGGATGCTCGCTTGACTGTTTGTTTGGATGCTCGCTTGACTGTTTTGTTTGGATGCTCGCTTGACTGTTTTTGTTTGGATGCTCGCTGACTGTTTTGTTTGGATGCTCGCTTGACTGTTTTGTTGTCGTCAGATCAGCTGTCTCGTGCCCGTGTACAGGTTGGTGAAATGCTAACTTCTAATTTAATTTCTATATATTCTAGCGTTAGTCATGTGCAGTTTGCTTGTTGTTATAATGAATAGACAGTGCTTAAACTATATATATATAGGGTATATTATATAGCTTGTGTTATTACAGTAACTGTACTGTAATTATTTGATTAATAAAGCCACATGTCTGGCAACACTTCTCCTTTACTCAATATCATTGTATATGTCATTGTATTTATTGCCATTGTTGATTTTTTTGCATAATTACATTGGTTAAATATTCAGAACTCTTCACTTACCTGTTAGCAAATGGTCAGAATTGACAAACATAAATAAAGTCGAAATATGACAATTTAACTGCATTAATTTTCCCACATCACAAGTCACCAATTATTCATCACACTTTGCAAGCTAATCCAATATATATTTGGGTTAATTAATTATGTGCCTAGCGTAATGCATTTCAATTACATAACGTTTAAATTGTTTTTAACTTTTTTTTTATAAATATTACCTAACGCGAGCAGACGTTCATATCGTTCAAGAACGGCGTATAATAGCTACGTGTTATGCTAGGAATGGTCTCGTTAACCCTTATCACATACTGGTTAGCCCCTCGTAAAGAGACGCATTGAGAAAACGTTGAGAAAACGTAGATAAAACGTTGAGAAAATGTAGATAAAACGTTGAGAAAACGTAGATAAACATTGAGAAAATGTAGAAAAACGTTGAGAAAACATCGAGGAAACGTTGAGAAAACGTTGAGATAACGTAAAAAAACGTTATTCTCGGGACCATAACCTGAGAGGCGCTGGCCGGTAAGAGGGTGAGACGGATGAGCAAACTCACAACGTAAACACGA
>WNGS01039543.1:6326412-6346202 GCA_020271785.1 Procambarus virginalis | reverse complement strand
CCTCTAGTTAACAAGCTGGTGTATGAATTTAAATGTTGGCAATGGGGTAACCATCTACAAGTTGACTTGGACATTTACATAGGTCTTCCACGTCCCCTACCCTGCATGGGTGGACCTTCTGCACTTGACCGAGGTGATCTGATAGTTTCGTCAACGGAGAGGATAAGACACGCAGCCTCAGAGGCTGCTGTCAGGGCATTGATCTTCACAAGTGCTGGTTCCCACACACAAGCTATCAAGTTGTCAGCAATATCTTCATTCATGACATCAACACCAAACCATTTACCTCCTGTGAATAAAAATAAAAAGATATAGCAAAATCTGCCTTTCTACTTTCACCATATTAGAAATACCCCCATAATAAAAGCTTTTATATGTTACATGCTTCACTATAATAAAACCTGCCACTAAAATGCAACTTTCACAATAACTCACTATACCCTAATAAGATCTTTTTACTCAAACATTTCAGGTCAACCCTTTAACTGCATTCTAATCCTTTTAATTACTGCAACTAGAAGACATGTTTCCAGAATTAATATAGAACTAAAATAGGAAATAAAATATACTGTATCTGATAACCCTTGGCCACAAGAGATCACATTACTGTGTACACATTAACTAAACTATTTATATCACATTCACAGCAAGACAATTTACATATAAATTACTGTATAATCCAACAGATTTCTCCACAAATTGGAAATTGGTATCTGGAAAGATATACTGTAAATTGGTACCTTGCTTTGAGTAATTTACTAGAATAAGAGTAGAGAACCAAAAGTTAAATACTAATATACAAGCTTTTATAAGCATTTTGTGGCCAACAAACTTTACTTAGCGTATACAATTCCATGAACTTCATGGCCTTGCCAAAAGAGTTTTCTTTGTTGAAGTGTTATTGTATTGGATATAGATGCAACTGATCCACCGTTTAGCATACTGAAATACCACTACCTTATCATATAAAATCAATCTGATCATACCATCCTTAACAAAACCTGAAAGACTAAAATGGGACCATTCCTTCCTTGCTTGCAGCAGATATGCATAATAGTTCAAATCCTATAGATAAATAAAAACAAAAAATACATAAACCAGCCTTACCTTCAGCATGACGGGCCCTCAGCTTATTAAGTACAGTAGTTGAATCAAAGCCGGCATTATCACACAGCTGTCTAGGAATTACTTCCAATGCTTTGGCATAAGCAGCCAAGAAAAGCTGCTCTTTGCTGGCAATTGACCGTGAGTATTCTCTCAGATGTTTGCTAATTTCCAACTCGACAGCACCACCACCTGAAACAATTACAATAAAATTGTATAACTTGCATTGCTAATTTTGTCTTTTGAGCACAGCTTTTAATACTGAACTACATATCATAGGTTAAAGACCAACTTCAGTTAAATAGCTATACAGTATACCAAAGGCAATTGATATGAAAATCAATAAATTTATTCAAAATTTTTTAGAATACTGTACTTTAACAAATACAGCCTACATGTATATCAGTACCAGTCCTTTCCAAATTATTTTTCTTTACAAAGTTTCCAGACTTATTGCAGCTTAATTAATCTTTAATTTTAATGAGCTTTAGTCTATTAGTTAAATAATTGAAATTAACTAATTTCCATTAGTTCTCCCACTATAATAAAATACAGAGCAGCCATAATCATTCTGTACAAAACCCTGTTTCTCTTTGCATCCACAACACTTTACTCTTGTCAATCAATACACAAGAAAATTTCATTACATCAATTTTTCAGCTTCCAAAATTCTTATATTCATCGTGGTTTCCATTCACACCAACTAGGAATACTTTTGAGGAGTACGAGTGCCATAGACAACTAGTGAGCACTGTATGATCACAACTATTCAATAGCCTACCAACAAAGAAATATTGCTGGAACCAAAGTGTCTGTCATCAAGAAACAATTAGACAAGTTTCCTGCAAGAAGTGCCAATCCAACCAGATTGTAGTAAATATGTGGGCCTGCAGGCCACACTACACAACAGCCTGTTGGACCAAGTTCTCACTCCTCAGACGAGGCTTGGGAAGAACTCTCAAACCCACTCCAAGTATCAAATGTTTGTCCTGCCATACCCATATTTGGTATGGCATTACTTCAACAAAGCCTTACATATCTCATATACAATAAAACTTGTAAAGTGTTACTTTCTTTATATAAAAATACAACTTACACAAACTGAATTTAATGAATGAGCAAATTAATTTCATGTAGGTTCACAGAATTTTCACATTATTTTACACTTCACTGTCCTGCTAACAAAACATGCTTTTGCCAAAAGAAATAAAATGGTACAATATATATTATATATATAATCACACACACATACATACATACACACTGTATATACATACCTGCCACAACAGCATCATGCTTCAGTGCCCTGCGAACAATCATGATTGCATCATGCAATGATCGTTCTGTTTCTTCAAGGAACTGCTCTGCTCCACCACGTAAAACAATTGTACAAGTTTTTGTTTGCGGGCAGCCAGTGAAGAAGTTAAATCTGATAGAATAAATTCAATAATTATTTATCATATATTGTTACCAAATAGAGTTGCATGTCAAGAAAACATTACTATTGGAATTAAGTCAGATTGAGTAATTCTAATCATTCTTGTCCACCAACATTGACTATTCAGTTATTTAAAGGTGCTACAGCATAATGCACCCCCAAAAAATTGCACATGCAAATAAATGACTGGAGCTGTGTAAGGGCTAAGAAATGTTTAAGATTGGTTCAACAGGGGATTTAGTACCAACAATGATGTAGACTTATCAAGTTTACAGTACAACCGACACTTCCTGTAAGTCTGATGTATTCCCTCAAGAACTCTACTTCAATAAAATCTACTTAATAAGGTGAAAATAAATAAAGAGGGAAACAAGCATCATTTAGGAACTGTTCAGGTTTTGAAGACTATTGATGACAAACAGTACACTAATGAGTGACTCAACGTAAGCCCTATAAATATTACACACATTACAACTGGCACTTGAATAACTGATCCTTCAAGACAGTATTCCAAATAAACACTGATCAATTGAAGGCTACTTGATAGATTACTTAACTAATGTCAATCTGAGAAAATCTTATGGAGTAGAACAGGCTGTATTACTCGAGTATATTGTGGTCCCTGGGCAAGGAATGCATCTGGGATGACCCAGAGTGCCAATTTCATTCCACCGCCCTGATCCAAAAATTTTCATCGATATACCACACTGATTTCATTGTGTTACGGCAATCTATTATTTTGCTCCTTAAATAAAAAGTATTAGAAAATACTAAATGGAACATATGCATTAATATGCCAGCTACTTTAAGAAACTTCTAAGGTAATTTTTCCAGGAAAAGTAGCAAGATTAACTACCAAGGTAGGCTGTATTAATAGATAATATTTTGCATGCCATATGTTCACGGATACCCAACTCTGTTTTCCCCTATACCTTTTGTAGTCAGCAGACAGCTTTGCAGGAGAATCAATACATCCAAGTTAAGTGTAAGATACCGTTCACCCGTGAACAAGTAGAGTTTATCATGAATTTAGTTATTCATTCGGTCCTGAATGTCCCTCAGATTATTAGTCTTCCACCAACAGTTAACATGATTCCCCCTCATTTTAATATAACGATGTAAATAAACTTAAATGTTTGTTACTACCTCAAGATTGTAAAGAAGTCTTCCTTTCAGCATAATTACAAGGCATTACTACCCATAACTACTAGCAGAGAAATCTTTGATGCTCAACAAACTGCTAATGGAATGCAGGTCAATTTTGACGGCAAGATCCAGAGATTTACAAAGGCTTAGGTTTGTAATGATGCATAAAATGTTGAGTTATATATAACTCGTGTATATAGCATAATAATGGCAAAAACACTACTTTATCGTTTTCAAAATGTGTGACTTAAGATATGCAGCCAAAATTTTTTAGTATAGTTATGTTCCACACATTTGTTTACATAAATTTCTTAAAATTACACACTACGGAATAATTTTACGGCAAAACAGAAAATAACTCGAGACACTGAAATAATTATATAAAGCTGTACTCATGGCAACTCGTGTAACCATTGAGCTGCTGGAGCTATCGTCACCGGACGAGTACTCACTCGTCAACTTCCATGCTCCATCACGGTCAAGGCATGTCCCATTTTTTTTCTCTTATGACCATGGAACATTTAACAATTTATGCACACGGGGAACTTGTCTTATTAAACTAATGTGAGGTACAGCGGTTAATGGGGGAATATGAATGGCTCTATTAATACTGCACATTCATTTACTTTTTCTGTCTTAATTATAAAAGCGAATATAACATGTTTTTTTACCTTTCAGCACCAATTTGCTTCTCTTCAAAGAGCTTACAAGTGCCAAGAACAGAATTATTAAGATCATGCGCAGTCGACATGATTGCTCCTCCGCAGGCTTTGATGGTTCGCTTCATGTCTTCATCTACAACACGGCCAGCACAAAACATGTCTCTGCAATCAAAAATTTAATTTAACTATCAGAAAATGTTATCTTGTTAATACAAAGTATAATATGACCAAAAATACCAATAGACAACCTTGGATATAAAAAAAAAAGTTTGATTTTAAATTTTTAATTAGATAAAAAAAATTGTAGAGAAAACTTTAAATCTTTAGTTTTGAATTACACTAGATTTAAATACGTTTTAAAACGGTAATATAATTACCTGTCGGCGAAATATTGCGTAGCTACGTCACCTATTGGGAGTTTAGACAGCACTACCTTGGCCCCGGACTTGTGGATAAGGTCCAGCTTTTGATACAGAATATTCCACTCTGTATCAACAATTTTTTGGTACTCCTACAAGATAACAACTTATTAGGACACTGCAAATAAATATAATGAATAATGTGCATTGATTTAAATTGCATAATGAAAAACAAATATATATCAACAAACAAAACCCAAAATTACTGCAGAATTTTATTTATACCAAGATTGAGCATCCAAGGAAAAAAGAACACAGTCTCCCACACAAATATTATGAACAATAGATTTGCAATTCTTTTCAATGATGTCAATGTTATATTTTTCACCCACTGAGAACCGATAAACATTGTGCTTTTGTGCTATTGCTCAAATGACATGCAAGGGCTGCACAAACCAGTCATTATTGCCAACCATCTAATAAATATTCTGATGTCAGTCACATTGAGCATTGTTGAGTCTTAATAAGTACCTGACCGAGTGTCTACATGGACGTGGTCGTGCCCTTGTCTATGGGACATCCAGAGCCAATTCGGGCTTCTTATTCCCAATCGTGCGTATGTACTCACGAGGAAATACTAAATCTATCCAACACTACAAACTAGGCATGACAGGGCCAATATCAAAACTTAAAATATTGAACAATACGGAGGATACTGATCCCAACCACTTGTGTAAAGTCAGAAGTACCTCATACAAGGAGGGCACTACTGAGATGGTGGCCCCCCCCAGGTAAATAATGCTTTTTGATGCATCCAATCATCATATCGCAAACTACACAGCATCATTTTGAACCAGTACCACCACACACACCTACAGTTTTCCCTGTACCCAATTTTAAGTTTTTCTATTCCATTAAATCACTTAAGGCAGCACACCCCACCACTTACAACCAGATTTAATCCCTCTTTACAGTGCTATCACCTATTCTTGAAAATTCCCAAGCTACACCAACATTTTATCAGTGTATTCCACTTTCATTGAACTGAAAGGTATCAGCCTAAAAATGTTAAAAGGTTAAAAGATATTTTTATCCACAAAAAATTCAACATATAATTTTATCTTGCTTCTAATAACATCTTTCATCGCCCTAGATACTTTTCTTCGATTTCATTAATTCTTTATCATACTATATCCTATACTGCCTTTTCAGAAGTTTTAAAATTTACCCACAAAATGCCAACATTAATGCAAATTTTCAACAAAAATATTTACCAAATATTGGATATATACAGAAAAGATAATAAATCATACCTCAACATTATTCACTCTGATTTCTGCATTGTCCCTTTCAGCCTTGAGTTCCAGTTCAATGTTCAAGAGAGCAATTTTTGGGTTGTCATAATGTTTACGCTGCATCTCAAAACCAGCATACGAAAATGTCTTCTTAAAAGCCACACCATCAACAAGGAAAGACTCCTGCAAGAAAACATGAAGCATTTTATTAATTTTTTAGTAACAAAAGAATTAAGTAAACACAAAACAAGACCTTGGTGCCATAATTTAACCCTTAGACAGCAGCTATAGAGAAAACATACCCGCCTATGTACAAGAAATAAACAAATTCAAACAAATAATTTTTCCATTACAGAATTATTAATTTTGTATGCAGAGTGCAAGAAAAACACAAATGTGAATATTTATTGTTTCACTAGGTTTGAGGTGCTCTGCAAGGCTGTGTCTGGCACTCATCAACGCCTGGTGCTCCACTTTGCTAACGCTTCCTGTTATATCCTATGTTCCAGTAATGGGTTTATTGTTTGTTTTTCCTTTATTTACATCAAGAGTTTTTATATCCAAATTTGCATCATACATATAAAACCCAGACAATAATTGTTTAAATCATCATATTATGACTGTATTCCCCTGGTAACATTCATGATAACCACATTTGTACCATGAAATGGTGGTAGGATTTTTTCCCATGGGTCAAGTAAACTCCATTTCATCCGCATAGACCTATTATATCCATATTTGCATCATACATGTAAAACCCAGATTATAATTTTTGTAAATCTTCATATGATGACCGCATTACCATGTGAATCAACAATTAACGATAACCGCTGTCTAAGAGTTAAATAACACTCATTAACATGACAAAATTAACATCCCCATATATATGTAAATTCTAAATGAATGACTTAATATTCTCTTAATCTCCACGAAATGTTTTGGCAATCCCAGTGCCTATATCCTAAACTTTCACTAAAATGATACCATGTACATACCACAATATCGTACACCAACTCTTGACCTGCTGCAAAATTTTCAATGATCCAAATGGCTAACAAATTTAATATTTTATTTTCCAAATGTGATGAAAAACCATATGGAGCAAACCCAAAAGTCACCTCAACATGTATATGTTACACAATCCATATAAACTTCAACAAGACTGCATTGCTCACAAGTAAAGAACACGAGGTGGAACTTATCAAGTTTGCACATATAACATGTCAATTATGTACATTCAACAGCTGAAGAACCGATTGTTTATTTTTACCTCACAAAAGTGAACCACAAAATAAAGCTGTGTGAAACTCGAAAGGTAACTGTACTCTGCATATTAAGACGAATTATACCTATCACTTATGCAAGCACATCAACATTACTAAATATATGCAGCTGACAATGCCAAACAGGATTTATTTGTATTTATTCTAACCTTCAAAACCTTTTCAAAATTATCAAAACTTAACCCAAATAGCCTCAAATTACTTTGAAACAGCCAGTAATTCTTTTTTAAATCTGAAAAACATTTAAATTCTCCAACTACTGTATACTTTTCTCCCACGAGCATAATGAAGACACCGAAAAATCAGAGTACCTGTATAGAGAATAGCAGTCTACTGTACACACATCAAATGACCCAAATACTGTTGAATTTTGTTACTTTAAACTCAAATTACAATGCAATTCAAGATTTCAAGCATGTGCCTTGCAACAAATTTGTACAAGACAACAAAAAGATGTACAGTACTGCGGTGTTACCATTATCATAAACTTTCATTAGGTGCAAGACTTAACGAGACTTCCATAGATTTTCACAACTTTAGATAAGTCTCAAAATGAATGCATTTATCTGCTCATATATACTAGTAGTTCCACTGTTGGCCTTCAGACCCAATGTTATGCAAATCTGTTATTAACATTTCCATTTTCAAATTAATGTGACTATCATAACTTTAAAGGTATTTTAAACTGACTAACTTGACAACAGTATTCAATTTTTTTTTTACTTTTACATGAAAACCATAATTATATTTTAAAATTAACCAAACCTCTAAACCTGATTATCTTGCAATCAGGACCAAATGTACCAAATTTTTTTTAAATAATCTGAATACTCTAATAGGCACATATACAATCCGAGACGGCAACAATATTACAAATTTTTTCCCTATTTTTGAATGCGCAACAATGCTTTAAGTTGAAAACAAACTTATCAGAGTACTTGCCTCTAAGGCACCACCTGGCACTTTCTTGATGCCAATCATGTCAAGTGGCAGGAGCAGGTCCAGTGACATGACAGCATCTACAACAATTCCAGCAAAGAAATCCTTCTGTTGGTGAATTAACTTGCTGTTGAGAGAGGTCCCAGCACACTTCATAAGAAGGGACCGAAGCTCGGCTGCATCCTCTTTGTTTATCTGCAGAAAACAATATTCTCTTAAATTTCCACACACCATAGCTTGATTTTTTTTTGGATATATATACAAGAGTTGTTACAATCTTGTACAGCTACTAGTATGCGTAGTGTTTCGGGCAAGTCCCTGGAATATGTCCCCCATGAAGAATTGTTTTTACAACCAAGTACCCATTTTACTGTCGAGTTAAACAGAGGCTACAGTTAAGGATTTGCGCCCAGTAAATCCTCCCCGGCCAGGATACGAACCCATGACAAAGCGCTCGCAGAACGCCAGGCGAGTGTCTTACCACTACACCACGGAGACTGATTAGATTAGAACCCAATATAAAACATTTTACACACAATTATATTCAATGCATTGCATAAAATAACAAGAGCAACACCATACAAATTTGACCATTTTCATCTAATTATCACTGAATGAGGCATTTTGTAACTATTATACCTGTTGGTACTAACTTGACATTTAAAATAATTATACAATTACTACATTAAGATTAAACAAAAATTGTACACAATTTTACTAAAAAAAAAGTTTCAAATTGTTCCCACCAGCAGAATCAATGATTAAACAGACTAATCACTTCAAACCAAACACTTACCTTAACAGCAATTTCATTTATCTTTTCTATAGCAAGAGTTGTAGCCCGCCTGAAAGCCCTGATAATAGCATGAGGGTGGACACCCTCTTCAATTAGGGTTTTACACTGTTCCAAAAACTGTCCAGCCAGTAATACGACTGTGGTGGTGCCATCCCCAACCTGTATAGACAAAAAAAAATTACATATCACAGAAGCAGTTAAGAGACAAGTCAGGGAAAGAACATTGCTGGTAAATGAAAAAATACAATTGGAATACAGTAGATGCATCAAGCACTTCATGACGGAATTGTGGTGCCTCTCCTTAAGATTTTAAAGCATTACCTAGTGTGCTTTATAAAGGAGTGGTGGTTCTACCCTTATACTGTTCCGTACACTGGGTAGGCAATGCATCAAGATTAAGAGGTGAAAAACGATCTGATGAAAATGGGGCAAAAATTAAATGAATATACAGTGGTACCTCGAATAACAATCACCTCAAAGGCAAACATTTTGGGTAATGACCGGCCCGATCGCCGACAATTCGTCTCGTATGGCAACCGCTCTTTTGAATAACGACGACACCACATGGTGCGGTCACGCTGCTTCTTGCACATTCTCGGACTCCTCCGACGATGCAAATAAATTATGTTTTTGTTTAAAGATGCTAATGATGGTGGAATATAAAGGGGTGACTGCTGAGATGTTACAAAGCATTGACTTTTTTGTAGAAAAAAAAATGATTTTTTTTTAAATACAACAAATGTTAAAAAGGTTCGTTCGGTGGTCGGCAGGTAGGCTGCTCCACGTTTCTTAAAAAAAAAAAAAAAGTTGAAACAATTTGAAAAACGGACAAATGCCATAAAGGTTCGTTCAGTGTTTGTCGGGTAGGCTGCTCCATTATTGAGACAAATGAAAATTACAAAAATGGAGCACATTTGAAAAAGAAAGATTGCTATAATGGAGCAGCCTACCCAACTCACTGAACAAACCTTTGTGGCATTTGTCCATTTTTCAAATTGTTTCAACCATTTTTTTATTTAAGAAACATGGAGCAGCCTACCTGCCAACGACCGAACAAACCTTTTTGCTATAAGACAAATAAAAAATTAAATATTGAACAAATTTGAAGAAGAAAGTAAAATGTCATAAAGGTTTGTTCAGTGTATGTAAGGTAGGCTGCTTCATTATTTAAAACATCGAATATCATATTGATGTTTTTCGGTAGTAGAACGGATTAATTTGATTTCCATTACATACTGTCATTGGGGACATTCGTTTTGTATGACGTCCGTGTCATGTGACAAACAGAACGATAATGCAAAGATTTGGAACACTAACTGGCCAGTCTTCCCATTATCAAAATTAAATCAGACAGCCAGAATTATATGCATGTTAAATCCTAATATTATAGCTCATCATGAAATCTACTCCAGAGCAAAAACTATAAGGCAAATCTGCACGAGATATTTCAAATTTTTTGCCCCATCAGTTGGAAACAAATTAAAACTGCACTCCCTGTGATAATCTATTCCTACCAATGTGACCTGCAAAATGTCTCAAATCACGTAATGTATGAGCACGTTCTCAGCCCTTCAAAACTGGCACACCGACAATAAATACTGCCATTACTTGGTATTTAAAAAAAACTGCCAAACACAAGTGTCAAACCGTCACTTACACTTATTTAAACAAGCCAACCACTTCGTTAGAATGGAAGGGATTATTACACCAATCTTGATAAATCACTAACAAAAAATGAACGGGTTAAGGTGATGTGCAATTATGACCAAGACTGGCACACAATAGGGCATGAAGAAATGTATATCAAGGTCATCATTGTCCCATTTAATCTTAAACCACAATATCAGAAAATAACCCCCCCCTCCAAAAAAAGTTACTTCAACTCCAAATATGAAGCTTCATTGCATTAACACACACACAGGTTTCAAATTTCAAATGAATCCAAATGTATTTAAGATATCTCTGGAAGTCAAGCAAAACAAATACAAAGCTGCAAGGTTTGGCTTTGTAGCCAAACTTTGGCTTTGTAGCCAAACTTTGGCTTTGTAGCCAAACTTTGGCTACAGCTTTGACTTGGCTATCTCAGTAGCTACAAGGTATAGCTATTTACTATGTTTTACAGCATCATTGATCCCAGACAGAAACACCAAGCCTTACCTCAGCATCTTGAGATTTTGCAATGTCTACTAAAATTTTAGCTGCAGGATGAACAATATCCAATTGCTTCATTATAGTAGCACCATCATTACTAATGGTTGCTTGTCCCTGAAAGGAAACAAAGTATTAAAATAAAATTCTTGTCAATTACAGTTTATGATGTTTATACAGCATTTAAAATACAACAGTTTAGCATGAAACTATGAAGTGATACAGCTTTAATCCAAAAAATTATCCGATTACCCTGCAGGGATACATTGAAAGCAAGATTGGAGAGGGACATGTACACAGGCAACAGGAATCCCTTTGTAAATATTTTTAAATACCTTCAAAATAAAAATGTGCTGGCAATTATACAAAATAAAGCTAATTTTAAACTTTTATTAAGAATAATGTACTGTTTACCTTGTAAATATCATTCTGCATATTAATGAGCATGTAATCACATAATCATGTACTGTACATATTTTAAACAAAAATAAAAATAAATCTGCAGGCGACGAGTCACAATAACGTGGCTAAAGTATGTTGACCAGACCACACACTAGAAGGTGAAGGGACGACGACGTTTCGGTCCGTCCTGGACCATTCTCAAGTCGATTGTGATTGATTGAAGGTCGTCGTCCCTTCACCTTCTAGTGTGTGGTCTGGTAAAAAATAAATCTGCCTGATAATATAAACCAAAGACGTTATGAATTTATAGTATTTCCAGTAGTCACAATATATGTCACATACCTTAGAATCGACAATGAGCTTATCCATACCACGTGGCCCCAGAGTAGTGCGAATGGCATCAACAACGGCTGCGCAAGCATTGATGTTCGAGATTAATTGTGGTTTACCCTGAGAGGAGTCCGTCCCCTCTTTCATCAAGATGATCTGCGGTTGCTGTAATGATAGATGATGGACGATTAATCAAGTAATGTACTGTATATTAGCAGAAGTCATTTTTGCTGTACAAATATTGCCAGAAACACTTTGCATATTAGTGGCATTATATATAATGTGCAACTCTTGCACCTTCAGATATACCTCTGTACCATGTTCTATGTATGCATATTATATAAATAAATTATCATAATTATTATTATCATCATCATCATCACCATCGAGAAAATCCGTAGGAGCCATGAGCCATGAAAATCCGTAGGAGCCTGGTCGATGACCGGGCCGCGGGGACGATAAGCCCCGGAAGCACCTCAAGGTATCAAGGATGATTCAACTCATGTGGTGGGTAGTTCCGTGCACACGCCCCTCATGAATCCTCATAATGGCTCCTACGGATTTTCTCAGTGATGCAGTCACGTTAGTGTGATTATTCTGTATTATTATTCTTATTGTTATTACGAATCATCTAGCCTTTGGCTTAAGTCACATTTCTAAACTTTTCAAAACAGGACTGACAAGTAAAGAAAAAGTAGTGTTCATCCAACAATTTTTTGGAGACTTCTTTTCCCATTTTTACAAGTTTACCTCCTTCAAATGGTAAGGGATGACTGGTTTGCTACTCTATGAATATCATCAGTGGCTACTGTTGCAATATCTATACTGTACTAGGAAAATAGTACTGCTTAGCATAAGTATACCCTAACCTTATACTGTATTGCATTCACATTGATTAAAACATCTAAAACATCATTTGCGACTTATCTAATAAACAATGTTAGTTAACAAGCAACACTACAGGCTAAACCCCTGTAGTGTAATTCCCTGTAATTCCTTATGTATATAGTATTTAGAAGGGATCAGGATAAGGATTTTGGATGGGGCGGATGGAAGGAATGGTACCCAACTTCTTGAGGTTATCTTGAGATGATTTCGGGGCTTTTTAGTGTCCCCGCGGCCGGTCCTCGACCAGGCCTCCACCCCCAGGAAGCAGCCCGTGACAGCTGACTAACACCGGGTACCTATTTACTGCTAGGTAACAGGGGCATTCAGGGTGAAAGAAACTTTGCCCATTTGTTTCTGCCTCGTGCGGGAATCGAACCCGCGCCACAGAATTACGAGTCCTGCGCGCTATCCATCAGGCTACGAGGCCCCCTCAACTACTTTGACGGTCGGGGATTGAACTCGGACATGCACGACACGAGACTCGCTCTACTGTCCAGCCCAAGTAGTTGGCAATATTGAGACCATGCAATGGGATCGAACTCGCATCCCTGCCTGGGACGTTCAGTCATGTGGGTTTGATCCCATTTATATACAGTAATGGGATTTCATGACTGGAGACTAGTTCAATACACAAAATTTTGTACTTTTGAATTAGGTTCAATGGAAAATTACAAAATAGCCATGTAAAGCAGCAAGGTTAATAAAAACTACCTCAAATAAAATATCACAAGAGTATTTAGTCTATTTACTAATTAGTTATTAAAGAAGGCAAACATTTTCAGTTTACACCTGGCTTACTGGTTACAAACATTATGCATTATATTTGTAACAATTTTGTGGTAACAATTGTTTATGAAGTTTTAATGGAAACAATTCATAAATTTAACATTTTTTCTTGGTTACAAAAATGTGGCAAGTTGGGTTTTTTCACACACTTTAGCAAATTCTTGTGGAACCCCAGACACAGGCTCATGAAACCCTAGACAAGTGCTCGGGAACCCCAGTTGGGAATCATTAATAGATTAGGTTTGGTTGACTTCACTAATACTATTGCTTATTTATACAGTGTATAGTACAGTATACACAAGAAGGCACAATGGGTTGTAAAAATTTATACATTGTTAATTAACACTTCGCGTACTGAGGACTCAGCATTGAGTCCTCCGCAAACGGGCATGTCCGCCGAGGACTCAGCATTGAGTCCTCCGTGCGGCAACTTTCGTGGCGTTTTCGGGACGATCTTGCTGTGGCTTTGGACATTATATGCATATACTCTTGTAGGGAATTTCATTGCAAATACATTGATACCCAAATGAAAGTCCTAGGACCAGAATTGAGGTAACAAAGTTGAAAAAGAATACCCATTTTATTGCTCTCTATTAGCGCTCAAGGCGGGTAACTCTGTCACTTTCCGTGCTTGTTGTGGATGGTACGCAGGGCTTTTGGACTTTATATTTGCATGCTCATGTAGGGAATTCTATTGCGAACACAATGATACCAAAATGAAAAACTTAAGACGAGAAATGAGATGTCCAAAGTGAAGAGTGTACACATTTTATTGCTCTTGCGCGCTCCCGGGTAACTTTCTCTCACTTTCTCTGTTAGTTGCGGATGGTAAGCCGGGCTTTTGGAGTTTATATGCATTTAGTCCTGTAGAGAATTCTTTTGCGAACACATTGATACCAAATTGAAAAACCTAGGATGAGAATTGAGATGACAAAGTTTAAAGAATATATACTTTTCAGAATGAGAAGCGCTTGGGATGGCGCAGCGCTCTCTTTCTTGTAACCGCAACCTGTTTTCATCATGTCGGCGGGTGGAGATCGCTGCTGTTTTTGATATTATATGCATATAGGCCTGTTGGGAATTCTATTGCGAACACATTGATACCAAAATGAAAGACCTAGGACGAGAATTGAGTTGACAAAACTGAAAAGAGTGTAAACATTTTATCACTCTTGCGCGCTCCCGGGTAACTTTCTCTCACTTTCTCTGTTAGTTGCGGATGGTATGCCGGGCTTTTGGAGTTTATATGCATTTAGTCCTGTAGACAATTCTATTGCGAACACGTTGATACCAAATTAAATATCTTAAGACGAGAATTAAGCTGACAAAGTGGAAAAGATTATACACTTTTCAGAATTTACCGCGCTCTCCCTTGCGCTCCCGCGGAACGCTCAGTGCATCCAGGGGTAGTGGGGGAGGTCCCGCGCCCGGTGCATCAAAGTGTTAAGTGACAATACAGTAGTGCTTACTTGGTACTCTCTTGCAAAGCCAGACTCGCATAGCATTTTAAGTAGCTCACTTACTCCGCTCATACATCCTCACTTTCTCTAGCAACTTAATGGACAGAACATTACCCTACAGATAATCTTCCAGTACCAACTATTAACTGTTATTCATTTTTGTTTGGAATTTGTAAAGAATATAAGAAACTGACGACCACTTGGCCTAGCGGGAGCCGGTCGGCCAAGCGGACAGCACGCATGACACGTGATCCTGTGGTCCCGGGTTCAATCCCGGGTGCCGGCAAGAAATAATGGGCAGAGTTTCTTTCACCCTATGTCCCTGTTACCTAGCAGTAAAATAGGTACCTAGGAGTAAGTCAGCTGTCACGGGCTGCTTCCTGGGGGGTGGAGGCTTGGTCGAGGACCGGGCCGCAGGGACACTAAAGCCCCGAAATCATCTCAAGATAACCTCAAGATCTCAAGAGATACAGTACTAGATAATTCTCAGGAGGAAGCATCATCAGTATGACTACACAGCAATTTGAAGAAATATACTGACAGGATCTCTGATACGAGGACAAAGAAGATTTTGTATGCGTGTAATTTTACCTGAACAAATTATTATTATTATCATTATTATTAATATTATTATTATTATAATTATTATTATAATTATTTTTATGGGGTGGTGCCCAACCACCACCAAGAGAAACCACTTGGACCCTGGAGGATCAAGTGTCAACTCCGATGACATTAGCAGTGTAAAATGTCAAGCAGTGATGCCATTACTCTGCCGACCAGCCAGTCAATCAAATAGTTAACCTACACACTAAACAATTCGGCTACCATGTCTGTGTGTTACCAGGCAACATGTTTGAAATCATCCCCCCAATTTCTAAATCGGTATTTTATCCAGGTAACTTCTGAATCAGCTAAGGTATTTATCAGGAGAAAGCACTAAGCCATTATGACTATATAGCACTTGGAAGGGATAAGGGGATAAGAGTTCAGATAAAGAAAAGAATCGTGATTGGATGGCAACAAAGAATGGTGCCTAACTACTTGGATGGTCGGGGATTAAACACCGACCGGCTAGAGGCGTGACCGCTGCTCTACCATCTAGCTCCTAGTAATTGACAACTTCTGAATCAAACTTATCCAAATCTGTCACAAGGCAAATTAACTTGTACAGTTGATGTTATGTGATTCACATTCATATGGAGAACACCCATGGAATATCTATTTAAACGACAGCTTACATGGGAATCTAACCCATAACCTATAGAGATCAATGGGTTTTTGCACATTTTAATGCAATGTAATGCAAATCAACACAACACATTGCATTCTGAACTAAAGCAGCATAAAATAATGTTTTCTAGCCAACGTAACTTTAGTCAAAACTAAACATTTAGACAGTTGTACCAAGTTATAAAGACTACCGACACTAGGATCAAACAAGCCTGTAAAACCTTTATTTATATTGACCACCTCGGCAAGTGGATGATGGAATGGATGAAAGGGAGTGAGGAGGAGAGGAAGGAGATGATGGCTTGTGGATGACTAATCATGGCAGGAAAATATTAGTACCCTGTATTACATCACTAAGTTCATAATGTTATATTTCTTTGTTTATTTTAAAGATTCAATAATCCAATAATACAATTGGAGGCCTGGTCGACGATCGGGCCGCGGAGACGCTAAGCCCGGAAGCACCTCAAGGTAACCTCAAGGTAAGGTATCCAGTATTACAATTTTTATATATTTAACAAGTAAACAGGCTGAATTGTATTGGTACGAATCAGAAAACACAATAACCGACACGTGAATGCTTTAGCAGTTCATTAGACAGGAATTCTTTATTCATACAATACTGTAGTATATTTTAGTATTAAATACTAGGCAGGTAAAACAACAAGACTGCTACACACAACTTTAAAAAATTGAGTGCTTTTGAGGTGGTTCTAGCATCGTGTGAAATACCGAGTTGGCAACTGTTTATGTTTCAGTTGCATTAGTAATATTTGATCGAATCCCTATATAAGGTTTGCTGTATACTTTGGCATAAGAATATTTTTTAAAATGTTATAATACTTCATCATAAACTACCGAGAGTCCACATTGCTGCTTTACGTGTTGAAAATGTAGCAAGTGAAGACACTCTTGGAAAATTGTGCGATGGCATGAATGCTTCGCATCAATTCAATTTCTTTATTATGCACCCTATAGCCATCCCATGGGCAGTAGTGGAAAGGGTTACCGAGGCACATAATCAGTTCAGGAGCAGACTAATGACAACTTGTTCAATTTTACATTTTGCACATTACTTAGCTCAGAATGACAGACAATACTCTGATCACTTTGGCTTACTGAAACTACAAAAGCAAAATGGTGTTGACATTGCAATGGGACCACATTCCCACACTAGTGCCACGGAGATAATTAATCACATAGCCATTAATATGAAAAAGAAAATTTGCCAGCATATAAAAACATATATAGCAAAATTTATGTTCTCAATGATGAATCAACAAGCCTGAGCATTAAAACAACTTTGATAGTTTACTTGAAATGTGAAAGTGATAAGGAAGGTAATCCCCATTTCATATCTTAGATCTAATCGAACTACCTGATCAGAAAGCATCTATTGCTAGGCATCTATTGAACTCTCAATTATCATTGGTTTGATGACTTATTTGAAACAGAACCTTATAGCATTTGCTACTGATGGTGCAAGTGTCATGCTTGGTGTTAAATCTGGCATTGTAACAATTCTCAAGGAACATTACCCTGATATAATAATCTGGCACTGTATTAATCACAGATTAGAACTTGCAGTAGGTGATTCAGTGAAAGAAGTTCATGAATTTAATAATTTTCAAGCATCTATGGACTAATTGTACTCAGTTTACAGTAGATCACCTCTAAATCAAATGGAACTATTTGAATGTGCCTCTCAACTTTAACAACAGATTTGCAAAATAAGCCGTGTCCGAGCACCAGGTGGGTGGCCAGTTCATTTCAAATAGTTTCACCAGTGCAAAAAATGATGAAGCACTTTGTTTTCATTTTGAAAAAACAGTGAAAGATGAAACAAGATTTGGAAGTGATAGAAAAACCTATAAAGGTCTGTTGATAAAGCTAACTTCAGAAGTTTCTATTTCACTTAGTTCTAATGTATGACACGTTGCTTGAACTTTGTTTACTGTCGGTGTCTCTACATAAATGCACTACTTTGTGTATAGACAAACTGCTTCAATGGAGCATAAGGTCAGTGCATAGACTAAAAGAGAAACCTAGCACTAGAACTTTAGAAGCAAAAGGGATGTTTGGACAAATTACCATAACAAGCAACAAGAAAATTGTCTCCAATAATTATCAACAGTTTCTCGAGAACAATTTGCAGCACCATATGTTCACGACAACCTCCATGAAAGGCTCTCAAACTTCTGAACCTCAATGTATGTATAAATCACTGCTAAGTGAAATGTGTCCTTGAAAAAGACTACTGACCTGATTAAATACCACCTAATTACGGAGTAGCTGAAATATTATCTCCAAAAGATTTAAGCTTTCTTCTTACAGTACTCTGCACTAAATGCCTTTAGAGACTATGTAGAGAATCATGGACAGAAACCCCCTAAGATCATGGACATTAAATCCCCCAAGATTTACACCCATTACTGAGCTGTTTAACAAGTTATTCCTATTAGTACTGCTGAGAGAGGGAGATTCAGTCACATGAACCTGATAATAACACTCAAGAATTCTCATAAATCATTTATCAGCACTTATGTTTGTTAAACAAGCAGTCCCCTTGGAGCAGTGGTATGACATTCGCCTGGCACTTCGCGAATGCTTCGGCCTGGGTTCGTATCCTGGCTGGGGAGGATTGACTGGGAGCCAATCCTTGACTGTAGTGTCTGTTCACCCGCTCTGTTCACCAGATGGTTTACGATTTAGCGGGTCATATTCCGGGAACATAGGATTAAGACCTGCCCCAAGCACTATGCATGCTAGTGGCTATACAAGATGTATGAACTTGTATATACAGTATAAATTTAAGAAAAAAACAAACCATGGCCCTCCTCCAGTTCAGTGGAATCCTGAGCTATAGGCCATATCATGGCTACGGTACCACGGATCGGCAGATGACACCGGGACACGAGTTAATTCACACCCCCAAAAACACCTCACACCTCACCCTTCTACCTGAGGTTTTCTCGAGATGATTTCGAGGCTTAGCTCCACACTCTAATACATCCCCTTACCTGGTTGATGGGGTTCTGGGAGTTCTACTCCCCAAGCCCGGCCCGAGGCCAGGCTTGACTTTGAGTTTCCCTTTATGGAAACTATTCTAAAACTTCTCACCGGCTTTTTGTGAGCACTTTCGTGTTTTAACTTCTTAAATTGATCAACAGTTGCTGACTAGTCTTGTGATTGACATTTTTTTTTAACTAGTCTTGTGATTCATCAACACACGATTGATTTTTGTTTTTTTGTATAATTATATTTTATGATAATTAGCGAGTACAAACACGAAATACTTAATCGTGTGACATATACTGCAATTGTATATAGGAATTATATATATTTATATATATAGAAACAGGATAGGAAATGGGAGGCTTTTGTGAGGCCCGGGCGAGCCCCGGCGCCTATACAATAATGGAGGGTTTGGTGAGGGAGTTGGTGAGTCTGGTTGGGGCTCTGAGGACAGAGCTGGATCGTTGCGGGAGGAGGTAAGGCAGCTTAAGAAACGACAGGATGAA
>WNGS01039543.1:6278030-6291854 GCA_020271785.1 Procambarus virginalis | reverse complement strand
AGGATCAATACTGCACCTGCTGCTGCAGGATCAATACTGCACCTGCTGCAGGATCAATACTGCACCTGCTGCAGGATCAATACTGCACCTGCTGCAGAATCAATACTGCACCTGCAGCATCAATACTGCACCTGCTGCTGGATCAATACTGCACCTGCTGCAGCATCAATACTGCACCTGCTGCAGGATCAATACTGCACCTGCTGCAGCATCAATACTGCACCTGCTGCAGCATCAATACTGCACCTGCTGCAGGATCAATACCACACCTGCTGCAGGATCAATACTGCACCTGCTGCTGGATCAATACTGCACCTGCTGCTGGATCAATACTGCACCTGCTGCTGGATCATACTGCACCTGCTGCAGCATCAATACTGCACCTGCTGCAGCATCAATACTGCACCTGCTGCAGCATCAATACTGCACCTGCTGCAGGATCAATACTGCACCTGCTGCAGGATCAATACTGCACCTGCTGCAGGATCAATACTGCACCTGCTGCAGCATCAATACTGCACCTGCTGCAGGATCAATACCACACCTGCTGCAGGATCAATACTGCACCTGCTGCTGGATCAATACTGCACCTGCTGCTGGATCAATACTGCACCTGCTGCTGGATCAATACTGCACCTGCTGCAGCATCAATACTGCACCTGCTGCAGCATCAATACTGCACCTGCTGCAGCATCAATACTGCACCTGCTGCAGGATCAATACTGCACCTGCCACTGCAGGATCAATACTGCACCTGCTGCAGGATCAATACTGCACCTGCTGCAGGATCAATACTGCACCTGCCACTGCAGGATCAATACTGCACCTGCTGCAGGATCAATACTGCACCTGCTGCAGGATCAATACTGCACCTGCTGCAGGATCAATACTGCACCTGCCACTGCAGGATCAATACTGCACCTGCTGCAGGATCAATACTGCACCTGCTGCAGGATCAATACTGCACCTGCTGCAGGATCCTTACTGCACCTGCTGCAGCATCAATACTGCACCTGCTGCAGGATCAATACTGCACCTGCTGCAGCATCAATACTGCACCTGCTGCAGGATCAATACTGCACCTGCTGCAGCATCAATACTGCACCTGCTGCAGGATCAATACTGCACCTGCTGCAGCATCAATACTGCACCTGCTGCAGCATCAATACTGCACCTGCTGCAGCATCAATACTGCACCTGCTGCAGGATCAATACTGCACCTGCTGCAGCATCAATACTGCACCTGCTGCAGCATCAATACTGCACCTGCTGTAGGATCAATACTGCACCTGCTGCAGGATCAATACTGCACCTGCTGCAGCATCAATACTGCACCTGCTGCAGGATCAATACTGCACCTGCTGCAGGATCAATACTGCACCTGCTGCAGGATCAATACTGCACCTGCTGCTGCAGGATCAATACTGCACCTGCTGCAGGATCAATACTGCACCTGCTGCAGGATCAATACTGCACCTGCTGCAGAATCAATACTGCACCTGCAGCATCAATACTGCACCTGCTGCTGGATCAATACTGCACCTGCTGCAGCATCAATACTGCACCTGCTGCAGGATCAATACTGCACCTGCTGCAGCATCAATACTGCACCTGCTGCAGCATCAATACTGCACCTGCTGCAGGATCAATACCACACCTGCTGCAGGATCAATACTGCACCTGCTGCTGGATCAATACTGCACCTGCTGCTGGATCAATACTGCACCTGCTGCTGGATCAATACTGCACCTGCTGCAGCATCAATACTGCACCTGCTGCAGCATCAATACTGCACCTGCTGCAGCATCAATACTGCACCTGCTGCAGGATCAATACTGCACCTGCTGCAGGATCAATACTGCACCTGCTGCAGGATCAATACTGCACCTGCTGCAGCATCAATACTGCACCTGCTGCAGGATCAATACCACACCTGCTGCAGGATCAATACTGCACCTGCTGCTGGATCAATACTGCACCTGCTGCTGGATCAATACTGCACCTGCTGCTGGATCAATACTGCACCTGCTGCAGCATCAATACTGCACCTGCTGCAGCATCAATACTGCACCTGCTGCAGCATCAATACTGCACCTGCTGCAGGATCAATACTGCACCTGCTGCAGCATCAATACTGCACCTGCTGCAGCATCAATACTGCACCTGCTGCAGGATCAATACTGCACCTGCTGCAGGATCAATACTGCACCTGCTGCAGGATCAATACTGCACCTGCTGCAGCATCAATACTGCACCTGCTGCAGGATCAATACTGCACCTGCTGCAGGATCAATACTGCACCTGCCGCTGCAGAATCAATACTGCATGTGCTCCAAGTACAATACCTGGTGCAGGCACACTACTGCTTCTCACCTCACCCCCAACTTAAAAAGCTTCTTTTAGACGCTCTGTAGTTTACATACGAAAAAAAAAAAAAACCATTTACACTATATTCTCCATGTCATACTCAGCATGGTCACAAGTGATATTGGTCAGCCTGAAGCGTGGTTATTGTGGTGGTTGTCATGCTAAACCCTAGAGTTAGCTCCTTGCAGTCACTTCAACATTGAAAGTTGCCCCTAATAATTATTATTACAATATGTACAAAACATCGAAATATCCGATGGTCCCTTGTGAGAAGACGAAGAGCTTCACCATAAGTGAAACAAACTATTTTGTCACCTTAGAACAGAGATCGCATTTTTTTTTTTTTACAAATTTTATATACAGTATATATATATATATATATATATATATATATATATATATATATATATATATATATATATATATATATATATATATATATATTATACTGTATTATATAGATTTTACACAATGTAAGCACAACAGTCACTGCAAGAAGTACACTTGACAGAGCACGAGGATCTGAGGGAATTTTTTGCCAGTGAAAATTAGGACAACTGATGGATGAATTCAATAATTTATTTTTAACTACTCCAGGTAACTGAAAATACTAGCAAGTTGCTGTTCAAGATCTGAAAACAGAACAGTGCCAGATACTGTCCAGTTTATCTGACACAAAATGAGCCACCAGACTTGATAAGCAGCACAGAACTTGGTCTTATTCAACAACAGATTAATAATTTACTGCAACAGAGTCTTAAGTTTAATGCAGGTGACTACTATAAGTTATAAAACAATCAGATCTTATACAACAGAGTACCAGATTCATACAAAGAATTACTAGACCAGTTTTAAGATAATATGAATCCTTTTTCAAACCTGATTCCACTTAAAATTCCTGACTAACCACAGCATACATTTCCATGTCTCGAACAATAGATAAGTGCCAGGTCTTAAACAGTGCCAGAATTAGAATAACTAAACTGTAATGCCAACTCTCATAAAAAAAACATACCAGATCTGAGAATAAAATATGATTGTAGCTGTCAGCAAAACATTGTGCCAGGCTCAAAAGTATGAGCATTGCCAAACACAGGAGGCCAATGCCTGAACCAAAATAATGGAGGAGGCTGAGCATGACACATTTAACAGTGCCAAACCAAACACAAACAACACTGCCAAACCAAGCAAACAGTGCCAAATGTAAAACGGTCAACAGCACGAACCGTAGTATAAAAAAACTTAAAAAATGGATTTGTCGACAAGAAACTAATCCTTATCTCAGGGTACTGTATGAACTTGCAAGTTTTTTTCTGTGATGGAACCTGTTGTCTCTTGGACTATTATTTCTAATTGCGCACAGAGAAACTTTAGTATAATTTACCTGGTAACTCTGAAATGGGAGATTCTTCGGAAAGACTTTGAATTCAACGTCTTGGAAAATAAACCACACCACATATAAATCATGGTGAACAGAATGCATATACACGAGTGACAGGCTAATAGCAAATCAACATGAAGGAATTTCACCGAAAATAAAGGATGCAACACCAATATGCTTCCTAAAATTTAGTCACCATCATCTAGTAAATTTATTGATGATTGGTATGAAAAAATCTCAAGCATACGAGATCACAGAATAAAAAGTAATACAGGAAGCCGGATTTAGCCCATCTCTCACTGTTTTGAGGCTTGACAAAGTTTAAGCACTGTTAACTTGACAATATCTGCGAGTTTGTGTTGGTCCCGTATCTGTTACACGCACCACGATAAACCTTTATCTTAACCCCCTTTTGGTTGTGGCACGGAAGCTGCATTTTTTCCTCCTTTAGTGTATGCAACAAGAAATATTACAAATCCACAAGGGCCGTGAAGAGGGCTCGAACCTACACACGGGATGTTCCCAGCTACGCCTTAGTCAACTGTGCCATGACATAGCAAAAGAATTGGTACCTGGAGTGCTACTGCCCTCACTAGGATCCTGAAGCTTCTCCAAAGCCCAATTGCGTTTTGGCACAATTCCCCATGCACCCGGGCTCTGTCAACCAAATGTTCTACCTCTATGGCCTTACTTGAAAACACACACTAACCACAACAGCATGATACATCAAATGAACAAATCCACAAGGGCCGTGATGTGGGTTTGAACCTGCGTACGGGATGTTCCCAGCTGCGCATTAGTCAACTGTGAGGAACCCTCGTCGCGGCCCTTATGGATTTGTTCATTTGATACATTACGCTATTGTGATGTCTGTGTATATCCCGACTGGGCTTCGGAGAAACTTCGGGATCCTAGTGAGGGGAGTAGCACTCCAGGTAGCAATTCCTTTGCTATGTCATGGCACAGTTGACTAAGACGTAGCTGGGAACATCCCATGCGTAGGTTCGAATCCTCATCACAGCCCTTGTTGAGTTGTTTGTTTAATACATCACGCAATTGTGATTTCTGCGTGTAAGAAATATTACATCGTCCGAGGCGCACACACTAGGTAAGAAATACTTGCTCGTTTTTGTTACAACAAAATACTGCTGTTGTTTCTGTTTCGGTATGCAACTCCAAAGTATCTGTTGCCGCTCAATGTGCTATGTGGAAGATTTCGTTGCAAATCTTACATATGCAACGAGAAAGGATCCGCCAGAGGAAGGTCTGGCAGCCGAGTGCACAGTATCAACACAAATTCTTATGTCGTCAGATACAAAGTTACAAATATTTTATTGTCGAAAAATAGCTAAATATCATTCATATAGATTCTTTGAGATATTCACAAGTGAGAAATTGTGACGTAGGAATACATTATATCAAATATTTTGCTGAAACTTTAAGCAGCAACCTATACCATACATATATACTGTATATACACACTAGTCGTCATGTAATGCAGCAATCTACACCATATATACATTCTAGTTGTCATTTAAAGTACTGTACAAGTTACTTCTCGGGGGACACCTTTGCTCCTCCTCCTCCTAGCTGTCCCTTTTAAAGCTACTTTGTGCTATATATAATATCAGTGCTACTTTCCTGAAGTAGACACCATTGTCCTGCACCCCCACCCAGCTCGGCTACACCAGGGCATCACAATAGGCTTACCTGGGAGAGAAAAGTCCAAGTCTGAAGGAACTGGTGTCAACAAGCTGTCCTTTGAGCTACAAGTACCAATGTTGCCAGAAGGATACTAGTCGTTTCGTACACGAGAAGATTCACCAGTTAATTTTAAAACCTACCTAGCTCAATCCAATCTAATGTAACTCAAACCTAAGCCAGTATAGAATAACATCTGCTAATACAGCCTAGCATATTATTATATACGCTTTTAGTAAAGAGAAAATAAGTTTGGGCGAATGGTCTCGTGTTCGAAACGACCCTGCAAGTCTTGCTGACAGTTGCCAGGACTAAAAGTAGCGAATTTGTAATAAAAGTAGCCCAATGTTTATCTTTTTTACCCACTTATATAAGTTTCCATAGTAATATATTTTAATACAAAGAGTACACTATATGATTTTAACGGTTTTATTAATGTTTTCACCATGGTTCAACTCATGAGCAACAAATCACGTTTTCTTCTTCTTCTTCTTCTTCAAAAAAAAAATGCATTGCACTTAATCTTGAATTATTATATGTTTTTGATCCTCAAGACTGATGTCAGAAGCTCTAGTCCTATTCGATTTCTCTATTTGGTTTTCACGTATGTTACTCTTGAAAATACCCGTTCAACCAGGGCAATATTGATTGGTAAGCTGCATATTTTTACTGCAAACTCACTGAGGTCATTCTTGCAGTTATTGCTTTGGTGCCAAAATGACGCTCTAGTTGCTGGAATTTGTTCCTCACAATGTTGATCCAGTCAATGGACCAGAACCATTGGCTTTCAATCTCGCTAAACTAACATTATTCAGTTTGAACTAATCATGGTTCTGAACATGGTGTCCGTGAGTGGCTAAGGCATATACTAGTTGACAGGGTTTTCATCCTTTTCAAAATTTCAGCATTACTATGAATGCGAAGAAAGCAGCTCTAAATTGCAAGCTCTCACTAAAACAATGATGTCATCTTTCTTGATTAGTTTGAAGCTTTTCCTGGGTTGTATGTCAGCTGTAAGTTCTAATTTACCAGAATTTGCCTGAATTTTAACGCAGCATACCCCAAGGAGAAGTGTTAGGTTCCATATACAGAGCTCAAAGTACCTCATACCATTTGGTCTAAAAAATCATTGATAACAAGGCAATCATAGATATAGTGTTGGAGAGTATAATCATTTAAAGTACTGTACTCTACTCACCGTACTGTACGTGTGATGTCCTAGCTCTTGTTCATATAGTTTAAATTAGAATGTTCACCATTGGGGATTCATTACATGTAGCCCAATTTGCTACATGTAGCCCAATCTGGCAACCCTGGATGTAGCCGCTCGCTTGACAATTGCATATGCATTTGATTTCTAACTTAGGGACATATGTCGACTCATTCATACTGTTTAAATCACTGTGAAGCAATGTTAAATTATTGTTGCAGAGAAATAAATAGCAAACAAGCATCGCCTTTCACAGCAAAAAATAATATGTTGTAATACGTTGATGTACCAACAGACGAACCCCTAAGAGACACCTTTTCAAGAGATGCACGCAAGTTACCGACAGATGCAACCAAGGCACCAGAATATGCACTCGATGAACTAAAAGGCTGACAGACCGAAAAAAGCCGTGATGTACCGGCCGTCACACCTGATGTATGCCTGGAATATACCTGGAGAGGGTTTCTGGAGTTTTGTTACTCAATGAGCCCCGGCTTAGGGCTAGGCTGACTGATGTACCCCAACATCAGTCAGACCCAACAGAAGTCTCACTACGGGCTCACCATAGCCCGTGCTACTTGGAATTTTGTTCCGGGTAGCTAATCTTTAACAACAACAACATCCCGTATCAGCAACACATCCTAGCTACTGACACATTCCCTTTCCTACATACTATCCCAGATTATTCTTCCCGTTTCTCTTCCAAGTGTTTTATAGCCTGACTTAAGCGCTTTATCCCAATAATTAACTTAACACTACTAAGAGTTCCAAACATCACCTGAAATGTCTTCCTGTTAACGCCAGCAAGGTCTCCCTACTGACACCTGCAAGATCTCCCTAAGGAAGCCTGGAAGTGGTTCAGCGGGTATCTTAACCCCTCCCACAGTGACGACACTAACGTTCTGAGTACTCATGGCTTCTGTAGGTAATTGAGCAATTAATGTATTTTCATTAAAACTATTGCAAAGAGGATGTCAGTGTCAAATAAAAGTTAAACAATCAAATAACGTAAGTTGGTAAATGTTGATCTTTTTGTCTGATAATGGTTGACTTGAGACAGATAAGTCCCAGCTGTGTCTAGGTACAAGTGACAGGATGAACAACCCAGCGGGTTTTCTTCCTATTAGGGAGTGTTGTACATGCTGCTATGGCGGCATGTTCACTCACAGGATGAGTGACGTTGCCCAATACTGTCACTATGGCGGTGTGTCCACTCACAGGATGAGTGACGTTGCCCAATACTGTCACTATGGCGGTGTGTTCACTCACAGGATGAGTGGCGCTGCCCAATACTGTCACTATGGCGGTGTCCACTCACAGGATGATTGACGCTGCCCAATACTGTTACTATGGCGGTGTGTCCACTCACAGGATGAGTGGCGCTGCCCAATACTGTCACTATGGCGGTGTGTCCACTCACAAGATGAGTGGCGCTGCCCAATACTGCCACTATGGCAGTATGTTCACTCACAGGATGAGTGACGTTGCCAAATACTGTCACTATGGCAGTATGTCCACTCACAGCATGATTGACGCTGCCCAATACTGTTACTATGGCGGTGTGTCCACTCACAGGATGAGTGACGCTACCCAATACTGTCACTATGATGGTATGTTCACTCACAGGATGAGTGACGCTGCCCAATACTGTCACTATGGCAGTATGTTCACTCACAGGATGAGTGGCGCTGCCCAATACTGTCACTATGGCAGTATGTTCACTCACAGGATGAGTGGCGCTGCCCAATACTGTCACTATGGCGGTGTGTCCACTCACAGGATGAGTGACGCTGCCCAATACTGTCACTATGGCGGTGTGTCCACTCACAGGATGAGTAACGCTACCCAATACTGTCACTATGGCAGTATGTTCACTCACAGGATGAGTGGCGCTGCCCAATACTGTCACTATGGCGGTGTGTCCACTCACAGGATGAGTGACGCTGACCAATACTGTCACTATGGCGGTGTGTCCACTCACAGGATGAGTAACGCTACCCAATACTGTCACTATGGCGGTGTGTCCACTCACAGGATGAGTGGCGCTGCCCAATAAACTCCATCTTTGGGACAAGACTAAAAAAAAACCTTAGAATCTTGAAAAACAGAAATGGTCCGAAACCCCTGAATATTAACCAACAGAAACCTACCTAAACAAAAATGAATCCTAGAAAACACATATATTCTTCACAGTCACTAGCACATCACCTATAGCTGCAACTTGAGTGAGAGGTTGATTGAGAGAGTGACAAGTGAAAGCTTGAGTCAGAGCTTCGAGGAAAATAACCCGGTATTGTACAACTGGAAAGAGTTGGTTGAAACAATAAGTATTCTTTGGGTGTTTACATCAGTTCATTTCCTAGGATGAGCTTGAGCCTTGTCCGCGTGCGTGTGTGTCTGTGCGTGTATGTGTGTGGCTGTGTATGTACGTGTGTGTGTGTATGTGTGTGTGTGAGCGCAGGATCGGGTTGATTTGCCTTCATATTTATGTACACATATCTACGGTATCTGTGTATTGACACATGTGTGTGCATAAACACCTTTCATAGGTAGCTATGAATACATATGGGTCAAGGACATGTATACTGAAAACAGAGAAAAGCACACAAAAACACACACACACACACACACTGACTCTGGTCCCTGATAGCGTAGTGGCAACACACTCGCCCGGGGCCTCGCGAGCAATTTGATTTGGGTTAGAGTCCTGGCAAGGGAAGATTGACTGGGTGCCAATCCGTAATTGTTCGTCTGGTACACTAAACCTGACCTACTGGTACACTAAACCTGACCTACTGGTACACTACACCTAGCCTACTGGTACACTACACCTGACCTACTGGTACACTACACCTAGCCTACTGGTACACTACACCCGACCTACTGATACACTACACCTAACCTACTGATACACTACACCAAACCTACTGATACACTACACCTAACCTACTGATACACTACACCTGACCTACTGGTACACTACACCTGACATACTGATACACTACACCTAACCTACTGATACACTACACCTGACCTACTGATACACTACACCTGACCTACTGATACACTACACCTGACCTACTGATACACTACACCTAACCTACTGATACACTACACCTGACCTACTGGTACACTACACCTGACCTACACACATTGTACACCTGACCTACCCATACACTTCAATGGCATTTAGTAAGAAGGCACATCCTCCTATGGCACTTAATACAAAAATGCATTATACTTTAAGTAAACTACTGAAGATGCACGGGTTTACTTAAGACAGTTAATCATCTTAAGAGATATAATAGGGAATGTGAACCAACTTAAAGGTGAAGGGTGTACATAAATACTTCACTAAGGTGTGTACGTGTGTACTGCCCAATATGTACTCTCAATAGGTGTGCCAGTCTTGTGATTAACCTCAATAATACTCCGTCGTCTGTACACCAGTCCTGGGGCCAGATTCACAAAAGCACTTAAGAACGTGTACATTTTTCCTCAATCTTTGACGGCTTTGGTTATATTTATTAAACAGTTTACAAGCATGAAAACTTCCCAATCAGCTGTTGTTATTGTTATAAACAGCCTCCTGGTGCTTCCGAGCTAATTAACTGTTTAATAATTGGAAACAACGCCGTCAAAGATTGAGAAAAGATGTACAGGTTCGTAAGTGTTTTCGTGAATCTGGAAGAAATGACTTGAGCGTATTCCGGAAAAAAACACTCGGTGTATGCCTGTGTATGTTCGATACGTATGGATGTTGGTGGTTGTATGCGTATATGTGTATTAAATCTCTATGAACGAAGTTATGTGGTCGAAATGGTATTCATCTGTAGGTGCATACGTCCTTGGTGACACAGGGGGGGAGTGTACGAAAGAGATGTTTACATTGGGTCCTCCGCAATGTCACTCCCGTAGTACATTTATGTTATCTACACTCTTATATCTACACTCGATGGGTGTATAATAGATTTTGGAGCACCACCCGCTTCGTTCTACAACAGAAGTAGCTTTATAAAATGTCTAAATACAATGTACATACAATAGTGGGAAGGTACATGTTTTTTTTGTTACAAATAAATTATTACAATATGGAAATAATATTGACTCAATAGAAATTCCACAGTTTTCAGGAAGCTCGGTACAAGTAGAGTTACGTAGCACGCATGTTGAGTTCACACAAGGTACATAGACGTTACAGCCATAATACTGTAGTCTTAGGCTACTTGTAGTCCACTATGACTTAGGCTACTTGTAGTCCACTATGTCTTAGGCTACTTGTAGTCCACTATGACTTAGGCTACTTGTAGTCCACTATGTCTTAGGCTACTTGTAGTCCACTATGTCTTAGGCTACTTGTAGTTCATTATGTCTTAGGCTACTTTTAGTCCACTATGTCTTAGCCTACTTGAAGAACACTATGCCTTAGGCTACTTGTAGTCCACTATGACCTAGGCTACTTGTAGTCCATTATGGTCTGAACACTTGAGCAACCTGGCAGCCTACGGTCTTCAGGGAGTGTGTTACAGAACGCACAAGTGCCACCATCGACACTGTGCCAATATTTCCTGTAGGCACTGAGCTTGAATGTCGTTGTGCTTTCTCACGAAACATCGCTTGCAAGTTGAATCTCAGATCGTGTGAAGTGCGGTCCACTTTAGTCACCGAGTGCGGCCCGCTACAGTCAACCGAAACGAGGAGTGGAGATCGGAGAGATGACCTACTATCTTTTAGTACAATAGGATGTTTCCTTGTACTGTAGTGAGCTCGTGGTACACTAGTAATCGTGTATATGTTTCGCTATGATACAGATCTGAGCTAGATGTGGTTAGCCAGCGCTGGGTGTAGCGCTGACTGGCCGACGACGATGCTGGCCCTAAGCTGACTTCGGTGTGGAGACTCCTCAGGTTACACTGGACGGGGCTGATGTCGTCTTGGGCTGGTTCCTGATTTGTCCGATCTCGGAGTAGACGATGTCGATGGGGAGTCGGTCATCGTATAGCGTAGGCGCCTGCAGGATTATGCCGGCGGTGCCCAGGAGCACGGCCAGGGTGAATATCCACAGGAATAGTCGGTCAAGCACCATCGCCACATATTTCCAATCTTCTTTGACCTGAGGAGGCAACAATGTGTGTTAGATGGAGCTTCATCTCTTGTTACTACTTCTCTCACCCCTATCTTTCTCTCACCTTTTCTTTATCTCACCCTCTCTCCTTCTCTCACCCCCTCCCTTCTCTCACCACTCTTCCGTTAGCATGCAATTAATTATTTATCTTTTTTTTTCTTAGAAATATAAAAGTATATTCCACTTGCAATTTAAAATTATAATTAATTACCAGAATTATTAAATTGCCTAAAACGCGTAACCCACCAGACACCTCTTACTCTCCCTTCAACCGCTCTAAACACTTATCCTTGGCAACCATCCCACCAACCGTCCTAAACCGTCCCACCACCACCTTCCTGGCCCGTCCCATCGCCCACCTAGCCTCCTACACACACACACACACGCCAACCACTGACCTTGCAGGACTCCTCTTCCCTTCGTGTGTGTTCTGCTATGAACTTGACGCCCTCGAAAGCCTTTATGACCTCCGGGCAGTACTGGGTACTGCCGGTCTCCGTCGTGCCCCTGCCCGGTGACCCCACGTTGCCATTGAGGCCGACCCCGAGGTCATCCGCTAGCGCCGCAGGCCCGTGGATCTTGCACCCGCCATTGATCCCCAGCGACTCTATGTCTCGACTGAGGACGAAAAGGAAGATTGTTTAATCTCACAGAACAGCTGATAATTGGGGCGGGAAGGACGCGCACGAAAGAAATTATAATAAATAAATAAATAAATAAATAAATAAATATATTTTTGTTTAGATAAAAGTACATACATACATATTGAGTCACAAGGCGCATTGAACTAGTATATACTATGCCTAAAGCCACTAATTTATCAGGTTAGACTTCAAAGCATGTTCACGATAGACTTATTTAACATTAAAAGGCTAAATAAAATATGCAAGTAAGACTTATTTATCAGTGAGTGCGGGAAAAAAAAGGATGTACAGAAACTTATGAAATGGAATAAATTTGATTTTGTTGTTACAAATTATTAAATAAGACAGATTTATTAATGAGAAAAAGCATTTTATAAAATGATTTAATAAAAAGTTTATGATAAATGAAATCTAGAATACTTATTCAATATATATATATATATATATATATATATATATATATATATATATATATATATGCGGAAAATCCACAAAGAAATGGGAAAGGAAGATGAACGTTTCGGCCGATGAAAGCCGTTATCAGACTGACAACCAGACCAGTCAGTCAACCAGTCTGTCAACCAGTCAGTCAACCAGTCAGTCAACCAGTCAGTCAACCAGTCAGTCAACCAGACTGACTAGAAGAAAGAAAGGGGGAAGGGTACAGGCCAACAACTGAATCTAACCACCCATTCCCAGGGAAAGAATTACCCAGAAGCAGGTATAGACTAGCTTAAAACAATAGGATTAAGTGGTCAGAGAATAAGGATGAAAGATTAAAGAAAAAGCCTCATTGAACACACAATATATGAATATAATATTGAAATGAGACAAAGGATCCCTATCACAGTTTTTTCTTAAACTGTTGTGCAATATTGTAACCTAAAAGAGATAAGTTTGTACATACCAGTACTAACATTGATAAGATTTGGACTCTGATTAGGCAGACTCAATCAAATTCCGTTCCACAAAACCACTGCAATTGGTAATGCTTTTCGCTCCATCTCACTTAATAGTAATGCGAAAGTAGGTCAAGTTAAGTAGGTTCTTGACTTATGGAAAAATCGAAAGAATTAACTCAGAAAATAAGGATTTAGTAGAAACAAAATTACAGGATTAAATTAAGCAAAAATGCAGGAATTAAACGAAGCAAAATCACCTGGAAAAATGGCGGGACAGGCCGCCGGCTTCCGCGAGAACTCTAGAAAGAGATGGTGACCCCAGGTAAACTCAGGTAAACAGAAGGGATTTCAGAAAGGAAACACAAAGGGAGCCTTAATTTACAATATACACATCACAAGGACTCCATCTGGTCGACGTGGGAGCGGACTTCGACAGAAGAACGGGTTAAGAGCATATCCGGGGAGGTGCAGTGTGTATGTGTGAGTGTGTGTGT
>WNGS01039543.1:6226387-6237103 GCA_020271785.1 Procambarus virginalis | reverse complement strand
TTGGGCGTACCAAGTGAGCAGGTTCGAATTCTTATCACGACTCCTATACCGATTTTCTCAATAATATTTTTTTTGTAAGATGGGATTCCTGCGTCTTTGAGTGGGTGTTTGTGTGGCCGACACCCACCCTCGGCACACACACACACGCCAGGGTGGAGGCTGTAAAAGCCAGAATCACTACTGACAAGATGGGTTACGTCACCTATATGCCGGTGCTGGCCGGCTCAAAAGTGCAGTTTTAAAAGTTTCCTCGGCTCTGACTGGCAAAATAAATAAATAAATAAATAAATAAATATATATATATATATATATATATATATATATATATATATATATATATATATATATATGCAGTACGTTTTCTTTAAAAATTCAAGTTACATAGATGTTCTGTGGCCTGCTCACCGCCAGAATTGTTCTGTTTACAGTAACTGCACGTTCATTAAATTAAATTGTATCTTGTTTATTGCTTATTTTACATTGAAACCAAACAGAAGAATTTGGTGAAGAGTGTGTGGAGGAGTGTTAAGAAACTCAAGAGATGACACAATGTATAATGGGGAGGTGGGGGTCTGTGGTCGGGTGAGTTGGGGGGGCTATTAACATAACATAAACTGTGTTAGTTGTGAGCTCAAGGTACGGTTGAAGGCTCCAGAGGGCCACACGGGCCCTCGTATGGCCTGCAGGCCATACATATAGAAGGGTGTTGAGGCACATGTGGCCACGGGCTGCATGTTTGTCCTCGTGGCTCGTGTTTTTAATCTCTGGTAATTGTCTTATTGTGTTTCTAACGTTTCTGCTTGTGCTTTACCAAATGTGGGCTGCGTGCTGCTTTTTCATATATTAGGACTGGTCCAGTGTAACACACACGGACGTCAGACCAATCTTGAAATATGCGGAGCAAGCATAAAGCCTTTTATTTAGTCAATCACGAAACTAAGTTGGAAAAAGTCCAAAAATATGCCACTAGATTAGTCCTAGAAATATGTATTAGCTGAGAGAAAAGACTAAGGAATTAAACATCATATAACTGGAAGTTAGACGAGTTAGGGGAGACATGATTACCACGTTCAACATTCTCAGAGTAATTGACTCAACAAACAAGTATATACTATTTGCAACCCATCCTCTTGTTTTGACAATAATTTTTTTTTAACTAAGTGGTCGATTGTTCCAATATGTAGTTAATGGAACCCCAGTAAGCCACTTTATGTACTATTTATAGGCTCCGGAAAAAAATAATACAAAAAACCAAACTTATAATATTCCTAGGCCTAGTATAGCTCACATATGTGCTATATTAGGCCTCAGATAACGTGTATTAGGCCTAGGATGGTTAGGTTAGGCTAGGTTTTATTAGCACCATGAATATAAACAAAAAATCCGGTTGGTACAAATTCAGTACAACAGAAGTGTACTTTCTTTCTGGTGTTTTTCACGACATGTTTGTACTGTCGACCATATATGGGCACTACAATTACTTTCATTTTAGGAGAATGGGATGACTAATTGGTGTAGGTGGTTCACAAACACGAGGACACAGGTGGTGCACAAACACGAGGACACAGGTGGTACACAAACACGAGGACACAGGTGGTGCACAAACACGAGGACACAGGTGGTACACAAACACGAGGACACAGGTGGTGCACAAACACGAGGACACAGGTGGTACACAAACACGAGGACACAGGTGGTGCACAAACACGAGGACACAGGTGGTAACTAAGTAATGTCCAGGAATGATATTTTGTGAGTTGCTGGGAATATTGTTTCCAATTCTGAATTTGAAAGCTGTAAAGAAATTTAAACCACTGATAAATGTTGCATCTAAATCTAAATCTTGATAAACAGTTTATAATTACAGATATTACATGTTATATTATTATGACTTTCTCATAGGTAGATAGTTTACTGTAAATTTGTGTAAACAAACCCAACTATAAATGTACAAATACGAATAAAGCATTTGAATTTGAAATATTCCAGGAAATATATATCACTTAGTGTTGGATTGTAATGAAAGGCGCAGAGGGGAGCCAGATTCTCCACACAGTTTCAGATGAATGACCAAGCCCAACTAGGCGGGTACAGCTATATGTGAGTACACACACACACACACATATATGTGTGCAGGATAACAAAAGGCATAACTAAGCTGGCCAAGTGGACAGGTTGGTGCAGGTACCAGATGCCTCAGGTTTTGCCCAAGTGTCATTGTTTCCTCAGATATTTTGACGTGTCCGCAAGTCGTGTCAAAAGTCATTTCACCTCCATGACCGTTGTTGGTGTGGCTAATACAAACGTGGGCGCAGGGGTAGATCAGCGGGGCGTGGCTTGTGGACCAGCCATCATCATGGCCTCATGGGCCAAACCATTATCTACTTGGCCGGGGATTACTCTGCTTTAGAGCAAGTGAGAAAAATGAGCTTGGTGCCTAGTGGTAATACCATGAGAGAAAGAGAGTTCTCGGGACTCTAGTCAATAGACAAAAATGGTTCACGGGGCCTCCACCAGCAGCGCCAGCAGGCATGAAGCTCTCATCAGCGGGACTTGCACAGATTGCAAGGCGGCCGGGTCACTACGCTCGTTAAAACTGAGTCTTGAAGAGTCCACACGATTCGGTCAGTAAAGATGTGTGTGGCGGCAGTGAAAGAGCGAGGGCGGGGGGGACCAAGCAGGATGGGGTTGTTAACTATGATTTATGCCGAGTGGACGGCTCGGGAGTGCTGGCCGGAGCTCACGCACACAATTGGAATTCAACCTGCAGCTCTACAGACGGTGGTGACCCCCACGTAAACAGTATAACCAAAGAAAACGCACGCTGAGGGCGTGGTGCGTGGAAGTATAACTGAAGTCTGAATGGTAACACCACCGCCAGGGTTCCAGATCTCTTGTTCATGCACTTAGTGACCGTTTAGTCCGGGTATCGTTATAGGAAAGTGCCAGTTAAGCGAGGTGGCCGTAAGCAGCACCTGCCAGCCAAAGTAGCCGGCCGTAAAGTCTGCAACACACCATTTAAGTGGACCATAAAGTGGGATTATGATGTTGAGTGGTGCACTATCATGCATGCTTTTGGCGTTCAGTATATAAAGTGAGCACAACAAATCTGGCTGTGTTAGCGGAGGTCACTTTAAATTCGGTTTCGTCTTTCCCTACGGGTTTCTGTGTACATTCATTTAACACCTGTTTATGTGCGTCTGCGGGAGAGAACCTTGAACGCCAGAACCTGTACACATTTTCTTAGCTACTGTAAACCAAAGAAATATGTTCAATAAATTGACACCGTTGCTCCTTGTTTGTGTTACATCTGACCTCTTATAGAATTGGTCTGGATCAATATAATTGTTTACTGTTTTAAAGGTCTCGATGAGATCTGCCCTGTCATGTCCGGTTTGCCTTGTTAGTCCTGTGGCCCTCAGCGTTTCTGGTATGAGAGTTGAGATAGTTCTGGAATGATTTTTATCGTGATCCTGGATGGTGATGGTCCCTCGTAGATTTTTTATTGTTGCCACCGGAGGCGGCTAGTTTATTGTGCACCCCATACTTATCCTGTGAGCGGTAGCGCAAAAGGCACTACAGAGGGCACAAAACTCATCTTAGATTATTACATAAACAATTTCATCTATCCTTCACACCTTCTAGTTACATGTCAGCTAGTTACAGAGAATGTTCTATTTCAGGAGCTATATGTTTACAGTAAGTCATTATACATTAATGGTAAGTCTTATCGCTAATACATAATAGTTTGACCAATGGAGATGTTACAGTCATAGGAGCTGCTAGTCCTCGGCGATCCTGGGTAGTTAGTTTCCCTCGGCCTCGGCGATCCTGGGTAGTTAGTTTCCCTCGTAGTCCTCGGCGATCCTGGTGACGGCCCCTAGTGGTCTTCGGTGGGGGTCTTGTGAGCTGCCTCCTGACATTAAATCATCCAAGGCACGATACTGGAATATTTATGGATGGCTGGCGGTCTCCTCATGGGGCTCACTCCCCGAACTAGGACACATTTGCACGAGTGTTGGGCTGTAAAGTTGTGATAACGTGCCGAAGGAGAGAATATTTGCATAAAAATAAACTTGCTTCCTTCAACTCCAAGCGTAAATCTCCCTCACATTTGCATGGCCAACGCTTAGAATAAAACATAAGTAAGATTAATCTGATGGAATTTATAGCGTATGGTAATTTTTTTTATGTTCTGGGTACACGAACATGGGGGTGAGATCCCGCACATTATGCTATCTAGTGTGGGGGGTTGAGGAAGGGGGGGGGTCATAAAAATGGGGCCGGGGAGGGTAGAATATGCTCTACCCTCCCCGGCCTCTGTAGCATATCACTACCATATATGCTGTATGGTAGTGATATGCTCCACACATCACCTCCGTTTTCTCTTGTGTCTTCTTTTCACTCTAACAACAACAAAATATTACTTTTCCATAACTTCCACTAATTTTGGACCCCTACGTTTCCTCCTCACCACAAGCGCCTCTCGCATCCTAATCTACCTCTGTGATTTAGGTCCCCCATAACTAGTAAATTTGTGCTCATTCTGTGCTCTGGTATTACCGTTGTTCGCCCATGCATGCTTTATAGGCATCTTCGTATTCCTGTCAGGGGGTCTTCTGTTGTTTACATGGCACCAGAACCACTATATTTTTCCCATCTGCTGCCAGAGTCCCAGTCATATGTATCCATTAGTATTACCATACGATAGTTCCTCAACTTTTATTTTGTGTGTGTGTGTGTGTTTACTATTTGTGTCTGCAGAATCGAGCTATTAGCTCTTGGACCCCGCCTTTCTGCACAGTCTGTGGGTGTGTGAGATAACAAACATATTAGCGTCAATACTCAGCATATTTACCTAAATAATGTTACTCCTCAGCTTGCCAGCCCTCACTCCGCCAACAGTGTCTAACTTAGACAACTGACACAACGATGACTTAGCAAACTGAACAAGTGATTGATAGATGACTAAGCAATCCAAAGAATCACTAAGATGAGGAATTATTATACTGAAGATTCACTAAAAAGATGAGTCATGAAGCTGGAGAGTCACTAAGATAACACAACAGCAGAGGAGAGTCACTAAGATAACACAACAGCAGAGTAAAGAGTCACTAAGATAACACAACAACAGAGTCAAAGAATCACTAAGATAACACAACAGACACTAAGAGAGTAAAGAGTCACTAAGATAACACAACAGCAGAGTAAAGTCACTAAGATACCACAACAACAGAGTAAAGAGTCACTAAGATAACACAACAGCAGAGTAAAGTCACTAAGATAACACAACAGCAGAGTAAACTCACTAAGATAACACAACAGCAGAGTAAAGTCACTACGATAACACAACAACAGAGTAAAGAGTCACTAAGATAACACAACAGCAGAGTAAAGAGTCACTAAGATAACACAACAGCAGAGTAAAGAGTGACTAAGATAACACAACAGCAGAGTAAAGAGTCACCAGGATGACGGTCAGCAAACATGATAACGGAGAAAAGTAAGATAACACAAACAAGAGTAAGATATAAAAAAACACAAACAACAGTATATCATAAAAAAGCATAAGCAAGAGTAAAATATAAAAGAATACAAAAAGATATCGTAAAAACATGTGTTTTCATAACCAATAATTTTATATATTATTTTTGTTTCGTGGATAATTAGGCTTTTGTCTAAATACACGTTTTTAGGCTATTTTTTAATTGACAAAATTTTGTACAGTTTTGCAGTTTTATTTTTATTATTATTATTATTATTATTATTATTATTATTATTATTATTATTATTATTATTATTATTTTTATTATTATTATTTTATTTGTTCGCATTTTATTGATTTTTTACCTTTAATTACTTACTGTTTGTAATAATGGTCTTCTCCTGCAGTTATTATTTTTTCCTCGCCTCGGGTTTATGTTGATGCCCCTCTTACAGGCTCTAGTTCCTGGGCCCTGCCTTGACGGTGTTGACTCAGTCATAAGGTTGACTGAATGAGAGCTTCATTTACTGTTTTCACTGAGTACTTTTCTATCGTAGTTCCTTCTTGCGCCCTGTTCCCATCCTCTGGGGTTTTTCCCTCCCTGTTTCTTGACTCACTCCTCTCCCTTCTCTCCTTCCCATAATTCTATTCCATTTTCTACCCAGCAATCCCTTCTTTCTCCTACCTCCAATGCCTCACTACTCTAGCCATCACCTCTCTACTTTCTTCCCTATCTTTTCCTACCTTCCTTCCCTTATCTCTACCTCCCTCTCTCAATTTTCATCCTCCCTGCCTTCCTGTTTTCCTCCGTCTTCCTCCCTCCCTTATCTATCTACCTAGGGAGGTTATTCTCTTCCTCTCTCGAGAGAGATAACTTCCCTCCCTCCCGGCCTAACATGGGCAGCATACATCCTACGCGTACAATAAGTGTCTATGCTTCCGTATACATGGAAGCCTCACATGAGACGCAAAGAACCAGCTATAAGATCAATCCACGTATGGGGGCCCACACATATATGTAACATAATATGTAGACACGAAAGAAATGGCGAGTGTGTAGGACTCAAAGTTTGGTGACCGGGGCTGACTGGCATGGAGACTGGAATACTGGGTCTGAGCGACAGCGACTGACAGAGGGAGCCTTAGGGAAGGTAACTGCAAGGGGAGAATGACTGAGGGAGGGAAGCCTAGTTCGGGTAACCGAGGGAAGGTTATGGGTAATAATGTCCTCATTACTGCTGCAGATCTCCCGTTTCCCTATGAGTGTCTTGGTAAATGGTCAATGACCTTCGCAGGTCTTCCGAGGAATTCTAAGAGCTTCCGATGGCTTCTAAGAGCCATCGAAAGAGGTTTCGAAGGTTTCCAAGAGCTACCTAGGGCTTTTAAGAGCTTCTGGGGGTTTCTAAGAGCTTCCGAGGGTTTCCAAGGACTTCTAAGAGCTTCCGAGAGCTTCTAAGAGCTTCTAAGACCTTTACACTCTTTTTCACACAGTTCCAGAGGACTTCTGAAAGCTTCTGAGGCTTTCTAAGAGCTTCCGAGGGCTTCTGAGAGCTTTCGAGGGCTTCCGGGGGCCTCAGACAGCTTCTGAGGCTTGGGCACGCCTGTGGACAATATGAGGCTGTGGCTCATATTATCAACAAGATTTGACTTTCATCATTTTAATGTAATCGCCGAGCTTATCTTTGAAGACATACGCTGCTGTGAGTTTCTCTGCTGTGCATTCCTCTGCTGTATCTTCGTCTGCTGTGCCTTCCTCTACCGTACACAAATACGCAGGACACAGCCTGAAACACTCCACCACCACCGCCAGGAATGTCTCGGGGTTCTGCTTCCCATTAGGCCGGGTAGCTGATGGTATCTAATGCCTTCCTTGCCCCCCTACCTTCCCTCCTTAACCCCTCCTCGCTTGAGACCTCCGGTATCCAATGAACCAGGGATGTCCCGAGGGCTGTAGACAAAGGCCTTGTGCTTCAGCTTCGTGAAATACCTTTCTGACGGAGGCGCGGAAGGAGATGGAAGGGTGTGGGTCTTGGGTAGGCAAGGTACAGAGCCAAGGATTGCCAGCAGGTTGACCTTATTCACCCCATTACATTCACCCTATTTAACTCTGTGGCAGAGTGAAATAGGGTGAATGTAATAGGCTGCTTTCATTTTGAACGTTACATTCAGTTTATAAAAAGAAAATATGTTTCTCTGAACACGTAAATAAACTAATTTGACCATGCTGGGAAGGTTATAGTGTACTGTGAGCATATAGGGAAGGTTATGGTGTACTGTGAACTACACGTACTTCATACAATAGCCAAACTTGGGGTACTTGGTAATCTTGAGGTTATCTTGAGTTGATTTCGGGGCTTAGCGTCCCCGCGGCCCGGTCCTCGACCAGGCCTCCTTTTTGTTACACACCCCCAGGAAGCAGCCCGTAGCAGTTGTCTAACTCCCAGGTACCTATTTACTGCTAGGTAACAGGGGGCATCATGGTGAAGGAACTGCCCATTTGTTTCCGCCTCCACCGGGGATCGAACCCGGAACCTCAGGACTACAAATCTGAAGCGCTGCCCACTCAGCTGTCAGACCCCCTCGTCAGGTAATGTATAAGTTTGAAATGCCAACAATTTCTTGTGAGTTCCATCTCATGTTGCACTCTAAAAGCGTGACAGAACTGTTAAGTTGCCTCTAAAATATGCTTTCAAAGTGAAGTCAAGTTCAAGGCTATTTCTACCCTCCTTAAAGATAAGTCTGCACTCACTGGTCCATCTGTCGTCGTATGCAACATGGCAACAGCTGCAATAATGAGCTTCACCCCCCCCCTCTTTTGGGGGGGCTGCAGGTGGGGGATTTGTTACCAGCGGGAGATGAAAATGACGCGCGCACATTGATGCTATCTTGGAGGATGCTGCCTTGAGAACAGGAGAGTGTCCCCCCCACAAGGAGCCACGCCCCCCACAGCCACACCCCCCACAGCCACGCCCCCCACAGCCACGCCCCCCACAGCCACGCCCCCCACAGCCACGCCCCCCACAGCCACACCCCTCACAGCCACGCCCCCCACAGCCACACACCCCCACAGCCACGCCCCCCACAGCCACGCCCCCCACAGCCACGCCCACCACACACACCCACGTGTTTATTCCTATTGACACAACACAACATTAGGGTGGAGGGATGAGCGGAGGATCAACACTACCTCCACTGGTGCTCCCACCACAGCGTGAGCCACACCCCATATTATTGGAAGCTGTTGGCAGTGACGGGGAAAGAAGGAGGGAATAGTGGCTGTCGGGCGGAAAGGAAGTGCAGAGCAAGAGGAGAGAGAGAGAGGAGAGAGACAAACAGACAGACAGATGTCATCAAGACACGTAGCCTCACATCGGTTAATGTAAACATCAGAGCGCCATATCTTGAGGTTATCTTGAGATGATTCGGGGCTTAGCGTCCCCGCGACCCGGTCTTCAATCAGACCTTGTTTTTGTTACACATCCCCAGGAAGCAGGCCGTAGCAGTGTCTAACTCCCAGGTACTTATTTAACTGCTAGGTAACAGGGCATCAGGGTGAAAGACACATTTGCCCATTTGTCTCCGCCTCCACCGGGGATCGAACCGGAACCTCAGGACTACGAATCCGCAGCGCTGTCCACTCAGCTGTCAGGCCATATAGATACCTTCGCCACCATATAAATACCTTCACTGCCATTCCGGGTTCGAACCCTGACGAGCGAACACGAATGTTAACGCTACGTGAAGTTCACAAATAATCTATTACATTTCCGATACATTGTAGGAAATAGTCACTTAACAGCGCTCAATCTTCGTTCTGTTGTTGAGGAAAGTAGAGTAAGTAGAAAGTAGAGTAAGTAGAAAGTAGAGTAAGTAGAAGTAGAGTAAGTAGAAAGTAGAGTAAGTAGAAAGTAGAGTAAGTAGAAGTAGAGTAAGTAGAAAGTAGAGTAAGTAGCAAGTAGAGTAAGTAGAAAGTAGAGTAAGTAGAAAGTAGAGTATGTTGGCTGTTACTGAAACTAATTTAGGCATTTATACAGCTTCTTTCTATCTCTAGCGCCTGACAGCTGGGTGGACAGCGCTTCGGATTCGTAATCCTGAGGTTCCGGTCGATCCCCGGTGGAGGTGGAGACAAATGGGCAAAATGTTTCTATCCACCCTGATGCCTCTGTTCACCTAGTAGTTAATAGGTACCTGGGAGTTGACAGCTGCTACGGGCTGCTTCCGGGGGTGGGAGGCCTGGTCGAGGACCGTTGTGTTTTTGTTATAGATTCAGCTACTCGGAACAAGTTCTAATTAGCACGGGCTATGGTGAGCCCGTAGTGGACTTACCTGGCACAGGAGCGGAGCGAGGACCGGGCCGCGGGGACACTAAGCCCCGAATCATCTCAAGATAACCTGGTGTACTCACCTAGTTGTTAAGTACTAGGTAATTGAATACTGTTGTATGGTAGCGTGGTTATGCCTCTCTGTTTGGCAGAACTTGTTTTGTGGTGTGAGGAGCGGCCCACACCGCCCCCCCCCCCACACCACCCCTGGCCACCCCCCACACCATGCCACCCCCAACCCCCACCCCTGGCCACCCCCCACACCATGCCACCCCCAACCCCCACCCCTGGCCACCCCCCACACCATGCCACCCCCAACCCCCACCCCTGGCCACCCCCCTCACCATGCCACCCCCCAACCCCCCACCCCTGACACCCCCCCTTCCGCTCACCCAAAACAAACAGAGGGCAAGTTCAGAGGAAATTAACACAAGGGACTTGTGGGAATTAACATGGCTGGTAAGCACGTACCTCTTGTGTGTGTGTGTGTGTGTGTGTGTGTGTGTGTGTGTGTGTTGTGTGTGTGTGTGGTGGTGTGTGTTGTGTTTGTGTGTGGTGTTTTACTATTTGTGCCTGCAGAACCGAGCTGTTAGCTCTTGGACCCACCTCTTTAGCCAGTCTATTTTTCCTCTATTATGTCTACTACATATATTTCTAACAAACGCGCGCGCACATCCCCAGGAAGCAGCCCGTAGCAGCTGCCTAATTCCCAGGTACCTATTTACTACTAGGCGAACAGAGGCATCAGGATGAAAGAAACTCCGCCTGTTTGTTTCCGCCTCCGCGGGTTCGAACCGGCCCTTAGGACTAGGAGCACAGAGTACTGTCGACTCAGCCGCGAGGCGCCTATTTTCATGGTTCCCGAGGTCTGTGAAACACAAGTAGGAAAGGTCCAAATATATACATAAA
>WNGS01039543.1:6198240-6223836 GCA_020271785.1 Procambarus virginalis | reverse complement strand
ACATCTATGTGACTCATTTGAATCCAACGTCCATTTATGCGGCCGTGTTCAAGTGATCTATTGGTGAAGTCCTACGGCCCGGTCTGTTAACCTTTCTTCATAGCTCAGCTCCCTTTCCTCAGGAAGGAAACTTATTAACACTTTCGCGCTTAGCGGACGCCCGTTAGCGTCCAATCTTTTTCTCCTGATTCTGCCCTCTGGACGCTGGCTGGCGTCCAATGGTTAAATAATTATATAAATTTTATTTATTATGCGATTTTATTTAGTTAGTCTCAAAATGTTCACCATGAAATTTCGTTTTTTCTAATAACCAAAGAGCTTATTAAAGAAAACGGCATGGCAGTCATTCATCTTGGTATAACAATTGTATAGCGCCGATATGCCGCCGCGGGTAACACTTCAGCCACTTCAACCGTCTTGTGGATTGGTTGCGACATTGATTCTATATTTATATGCATATGTCCGTATAGAGAATTTTATTGCGGTTCCAATGATACCATAATCAATGATGTAGGATAAATGTGGTCATCGCAATCATTAAGAGAGTGGAAAACATTTGTTGCTGTTTGGCGCTATCGCCAAACAGTTTGGCGAGAGCTTCTGTTTCTGTTTGAACTGTTTCAAACAGTTTCTGTTTGGCAGTATTTTATATGTATGTTCTTATAGAGAATTCTATTGCGAACACAGTGATACCAAATTTAAATACGTAGGTCTACAATTAGTGTCAGAACAGTAAAAAGAGTATACACTTTTCGCTCTACCGCTTAAGCGCGCGAGACGCCCAAAGCACACAGGGTGAGTTTTTTTATGCTTCCCAGAAAGCGCTAAAGTGTTAAGATGCAGAATATGTTAATAGACCCCCATTGTCAGTGTGTAACAAATGTAAGCTAGTTTTGCAGATGAAAAGTCATAATAACATTGAAAAATCACACTCAACTTGACAATGGTCCAGGACAGACCGAAACTTCGTCGTCGTCGTCTTCAATTTCTAGTGTGTGGTTTGGTCAGTATAGGCTAAGTTTTGCTTTTATATCAAATTATTTTATCATTTTTTCATTTTAGTTGATGCTGCCCAAGCTGGTCATGAGAACAGTGACCCTCTACCAAACCCCTGGGCACCACGTGGTTCAACACCTGGTGCCCCAACCACATCCACACCTTCGTCAAGCACAAGCACCTCCAACACGAGCTCGACTCCAAGTACTACCTCTGCCTCATCCACTTCAGCTACCCCAGGCTTGGGTGGACTTGGGTTGTCAGGGATGTTGCAAAGTCCTGGAATGCAGTCGCTGATGCAACAGATGATGGAAAATCCACAGCTTATGTCTTCTATGATTAATGCTCCATATACGCAGACCATGTTTCAGGTTGGTGGCCTTTTTTATTTTGTTTTGGGTGCACCAGTTATTGACTTCACCGTAAAATTTACTTTCATATATATTATGTGATAAAGAAGTGTACGGTATTTATAATAATTGTTCTAACTGGTTTATTTATTTATTTATCTTCTTTCAGAGTCTGTCAGCCAACCCAGAATTAGCTCAACAAATTATTGGCTCAAATCCATTATTTGCTGGCAACCAAGTTCTCCAGGAACAGATGCGAACTATGCTGCCTACTTTCCTTAATCAAATGCAAAATCCGGAAGTTCAGAGCTTTATGACCAATCCACAAGTAAGCATAGAATTTTGCATTTCTAGTTCAGACTTTAATGGAGAGATGTGAAGTGCAAAAGCCAATAAGCAGGATGATTGAGAGGGTCTGAGCATGTTAAACAAATGGATGATAGTAGACTGGTGTACTCAAATCTGAGGGTGGGAGATGGCATAGACTGGTGTACTCAAATCTGAGGGTGGGAGATGGCAAGGAAGGCTGGAATGATGATGGCAGAACATAGCGAGCGTGGAAATTAAGTATGAACAACGCATATTGAGTGCCGAAATACAGAACTGTGTGGAAGCAGTTTGTACGGAAAATGGGCCAAGAATGTATGTGTATTGCGTATGTCAGTTAATAATGACCACAAAGCAGCTAATCTAAAGGAGGAGTGGAGTGGAGTGATGCTGTAGAAGGCTGTTCCTGTTGTTGCATGTTTATCCATGATATATAACAATTTAATGCATATATGAGTAATGTATTTATTACAAATGGAGCGTCAAGCCAGGATTAATAAAACAAACAATTAGATCTTGTATCAAAGTTTGGACACTGACATTGGTTTAGGTTTTACTGTGGCATCAACTTTACCAATGTCTATGATCACTAGAAATTTATAATTTCTCAAGAATTTTTGATTAATAAAAACTTACTGAGGTAGTTATCACTAAAAACACATTTTTAAATTGTTTAATTTGCAGGCCTTGTCTGCAGTTGCTCAGATACAAAGTGGCTTAGAGCAGCTTAGACAAACCTCTCCGGGCCTCTTCAATACTATGGGATTAAGTGTACCACCAGTCATCCCACCAGCAGGTGGCACAGGCCAGTCAACAACCACCTCCTCTACCAGTAACCCAACCACTACCACCACCTCGTCAACTACAGGCAGCACATCCACTACGTCGACACCAATTGTTCTACCAGGACTTGTTCCTGGTACTGATGCCTTTGCAAACCTAATGTCTACTATGGTAAGAGTAACACAAATATTGTATTTGACTAAAGTCGTAGTATTGTTACTTGGTGAATACATCACAATAACGTGGCTGAAACAGATAATGCAACCCAAGAAGTAAAGTAGTTGAGATGGACTCTATATGCAGCTTTAACTGTGGAGCTGACAGCCAAATAAAACTGGATACTTTATACTAGTCTGTTGAAGGCTTAGAAGAACCAAACAGATGAATAATCACATCTTTAAGGGGTCTAAATGAAGTTCATTCTTGAACATGGTTTTTTCAGATTTGTAAATTTTTGTAATATTACAGTACTCATAATTATTTTTGTAGTATTGCAATATTGCTGTAATATAAGGTTACTCAAACCTTAAGGTAACTTTAAAAAAAAATTGTCTTTAAAAATGCCAAAAGGTTTTATAAATATTACTGCATAGTTAGGTGTTTGGTGTCAAGGGAAAGAACAAAAGTTCTGTAACTGAAAACATAGATTTTTAATTTGTTTTCTAATAACAAAAATTCCCCCCAAAAATATCTCGTTTATAAAAACATTGTCAAAATATGGTGTTCCATAATTACAGAGCTTAGAGATGTATATTCTCCCACATTTTAGTTTTTGAACTTTTTAACTTGAGTATAAAGCACAAATCCTCTACAATGTATATTTTAACTTTATAGCTTTGTACTCTCCTAGTTGTGCTTGCGGGGGTTGAGCTTTGGCTTGTTGGTCCCGCCTCTTGAATATGTTAAATTCGTTTGTATATATTCTCCTATGATTTGTGTATAATTAATCTGTTTTAGGTTTAATAGCAAAAATACTCTCCTGCACCTTGCCATTATTGTGTTGACATCTTTGGATAGTTTATGCAACTTGAAAGACAACAATAATAGTTAATAATAACTTATTGTTGTCAACTACTATTAAGTTCTTTCAAACAGTTCAAATGGGGCTAATACTCTAGGATATCAAATAGCAATTGGAAAATATTAAAAAAAATAGCCTAAAATATGATTGGTCCATAAGTACTATTAGCACACTTCTACTAATAGTATTGTACATAGTGGGGTGCAAGTTTATTTAATTGTACAGACTGTACATTTGTTCAACTGTAGAGTTGTACATTTGATGCTTAAAGGTAACAAGTGTATTTTTACTGCAAACATGATCAAAATGTAAGTTTTATATACTGTACTGCTGTATATTAATTTTATTGGAAAACAATAAATATTAAGAAATACACAAGAATATTGTGTTATTTCTGGTAAGATGCAACAGAAGTTTGGATGCACAAGATAGGGCCCCATTCAAAATAGTTGTTCAGTCGGCAATGGCAGCTGGAAAAATTCCAATTGATGTATATATGTTCAAGTACATTAGCCATTTCAGACAATTAGGCATCTATAGAGAAACTGTGTATTGGTTTTGGAGGTACCATAACATTTTGGTCAGCATGTGGTATTTTTATATCTTACATATTTTCAGTGTTTGTCTGGTCTATATTTAATATGGCATCGAAGTTTGTCAAATGTTGAGAGCCTTTGTAGCAATAATTTTGTCTTGAGCATGGGATTTTCATTGATCTAATAAGTCTCATTGTTTGTTGACAGTCGCAGGCTCTAACTGGTGGTGGCGGCGGGGGTGGCGGTGGAAGTAATGTCGGGAACCCAGAGCAACAGTATGCGTCACAGCTGGAACAACTATCTGCAATGGGATTCATTAATCGTGAGGCAAATCTACAGGGTAAGTGCTTTGTATATAGTAATATTCTGTAACCCACTTACAGATAGTGGCAACACATGTACAAAATGTTGAGGGGTGCCAAGGAAGTACAGTGGTAGCTCGATGTACAATTGCACCCGAATACAAATTTCTTGGTGCATGACGAAACTTCTGTCTGAAAAAATGCCCTGCTGTACGACATTTGCGCCAAAGTACAAACCGCTTATTAATTTTTTGTCTAGGTTGGCACGATCAGTTTATGCTTGTATTCCAGTTAGCTCTTGAATTTTCTCTTGATTGTGTGGAATAGATTTATTTCGTACACCGAGGCACTAAGGGGCTTGACGGCTGAGTGGACATTGCTTGGGACTCGTAGCCCTGAGGTTCCGAGTTCGATCCCTGGTGGAGGCGGAAACAAATGGGCAGAGTTCTTCATCCTGATGCTCCTGTTCAACTAGCAGTAAATAGGTACCTGGGAGTTAGACAGCTGCTACGGGCTGCTTCCTGGGAAAGTGTAACAAAAAGGAGGCCTGGTCGAGGACCGGGCCACGGGGACGCTAAGCCCCGAAATCATCTCTTAAGATAACAACTGTACATGCTTTTCCAGCTACGTATCTCCCAACAATGCAATTCTAATTCTTTTAATATTTTTTTATATTTATTGTAACTGCTTATCAAAATGCTTTGCAAAATTGTATCTTTTGTCTTGTTAATTGTAATATTTATTTTATTTTGGCATAATGTGTTAGGTCTAACCAGCAAGTTCAGGAGTGAGATAATGTATAAAATTGTTTTCTACAAGTCGGTCCAAAAGTTAAATTTTTATGGCTTTCCTTGGCTGTAGTTTGGGACTCGTAAGTTGATTAATGGCACCAGTTTTACACGCATTCATCTTATAAATTCATGCACTTAGGTCATTATTCCTGCAGCTTCTTGAAGGGTCGTATAAATATTTTCCTTATTTGGAGTTGCTGAGTGTGTATTGATAGCAGTTGCTTTGCTATTAAGGGGAACGAGAGATAAAAATCGTGGGCCTGAATTAGTGAAGGAGAGGGTTCAAGTTATACTGTTGTGCTAGGGCTCTTTTTAGAGGAGTGTTCAGTGTGACTGGTTCAGAACAGTGGGTCCTGTTTACAATTACTGCAGTAGAAGAAAGTCTGGGCATTTGGTAACTATCATTGGCAGCATCTTGAGGAAGGTCAGTAATTAGAAGATGGAGATCTCAATAATCCTAAGTACTGTACAGGCTTCCTGTTCCTAACAACGAGAATTACAGTTACTGTATTTAGTTTTGTATGTCTTCAGACAGCAGCTACCTTGAGGTGCTTCCGGGGCTTAGCATCCCCGTGGCACGGTCATCGACCGGGCCTCCTGGGCTATATGAAGGAATTGCACAATGCTTTCTATAGAGTAAATTGAGTGTTGTACAATGAAACCTTGCCTAACCTAGACCTTTGGATAGGTTTATGGTAGATATAGGAATGTAGGGCACTGGCTTATTTTAATAAAACTACTGTTTTATATTTTATGTTTTATACATTACTGTCAATCATTGTCAACAAAACTAGTGTGCCATGTGTTCTGTAATAAATTTTCCAATGCGAACAACACATGCATCCCGCACTGTTCAGTGGCTTTGTCAACTATGCCTGGGTTTACTATACCTTGTAAGTCAGTGTAGCAACAACACTAATATGAACTGTTTCCTTATTATTCACCATTGTTCATTATAGTAACCCCTACACACTAATTACTATTACCACCCTAATTGAGTGGTATTCACTGTAAATACTCAAGCACGCCAAATGAGGTTACACCCATTGTTAACCAATTTACCAAAGTTCACAGTATAGTACAGTACTGTAATTGGGTCTTCTTGCAATTTCATTTTAAACAATACAGTAGTTGCTGGTCAGCCCACATTGATGAATAGAAGTCAAGGGCACTACACCTGTCTTACGTCTTCCAAAGCCAGTCACTCTGTTTCCTCCAAGCAACTTCTCGACTCTTGGAGTGCTGCTCCTCTGGATCAAAACACCCTGTACTGGAGGTCATCTCTCCTGTGATGTCAAAAAGATAAAAATTCTTCAGTCACAATTTGAGCTGCCTGCTTGATACTGGCTTGATGGGGCCCTGGGAGTTCTTCTCCCCAGGTCCTGCCCGGGGCCAGGCCTGACTTGTGAGAGCTTGGTTCAACAGGCTGTTGTTTGGAGCGGCTTGCAGGCCCACACATCTACCCCTGTTGATCCCTGACCTGTTGATCCCTGTCCCCCTGTTGGTCTGGCACTTATTGAAGAAAACTACATACTGTATCTAGTTTTTCTCTTAAAGAGATCCATGGTTGTAATGGCAATACTTCTTATACTCGCTGGGAGAATGTTGAACAACCGTAGACCCCTGCTCTTTGCTGGTTCTGTTCTGCATTTTCTTCCATAGCGTTCATTCCAGTATGTTATTTTACTGTGTAGATTTGGGACCTGGCCCTCCAGTATTTTCCACGTGTATTTGATATATCTGTCCTCTGTACTCCCTGTATTTCAGCAATCTCTCCTGCTCTAAAGGGGGAAGTGAGTACTGAGCAGTACTAAAGACAGGACAGCACAAGTGATTTGAATAGTACAACCATTGTAATGGGATACCTGGATTTGAAAGTTCTCGTAATCCATCTTGTCATTTTTCTGGCTGGTGCAATATTTGCTTGGTTATGCTCCATAAACAAGCTGCTTTTAATGGCTTCTGATCACGGCAATATGTAATGTACCAGCTTCGGCATGGCAATCTCTGATTCTGGACCCAGGGACACCTCTGTTCACCTTGGCTTCTGAATAACTGGCCCCTTCGTCTTCATCCATACTGCTCAATGGATAATGTCATCACTGATGTCACTGCTCATATTGTGATCGGCTTACGGCCTTCAGGCCTTGGTCAATTTGTGCAAGCACACCTATGCTCCCCGAGTTAAATATTACCTCTTAAAATTAATTCCTGTATGATTTCACTGCTTATCCATTGTCCTTTTGTACACTATTGTGGTTTGAGGCAGATTAACCTTTCCTGCATTGTCCCACCTAGTCTGCACCTCCCTTGTAGAATGTCCCAGTTTTTCAGGATAATTGTGTATCTTGCTTTCCTAATGTGTCTCAGGGTCATTTCTCCCTGGATAGAATCCTTGGTGAATCTGATATCTTTGATATCACTTACCATGTGTCCTTTCGTTCTCGCAGTACGATCCCAAGTGACGTTTAGCACTATTTGAATATTCGGCTGTACAGTCGGTGCTACGTAGTCTTCCCGGTGTGGTGCTTTCTTTTAATAATTTTTTAATGTGGCTTTGATTGCACCTTAATAAATGTTCGTAAATGAACGTAACTGTAAGAGAAGTAGTTTGTTCCTTGGGAAAGCCATTGAGCATATTTAAAACATTACATTGCTCATATTTAGCTTACTATTGAAAATGTGAAAAATTTGGTGATAAAATGGCCCAAATGGGCAGTTATTAACAAATCCAACTCTGGGTCTTAAATTGTATGATCTGGATTTTGATGTACACATTGTATAACAACTAAATACTGTAGTATGTTAAGACCTGCCAGATATGAGAAGTAATAGGCTTACTGTTTCTTAAAATTTGTCAATGTGAAAAAATGTGACCTTTACTCTTCTCAAGGTAGCATAATTATTGTATCCAATTCAAAAACCTGTCACTTGCATACAATATTTGATTCTGGTTATAATGAAATATAACTTATTTAAAAGCCGAAATAAGGCCAAGCTGTGTACGCTAACTTACTTTCATTTGCAGCACTTATTGCCACTTTTGGTGATGTCAACGCTGCAGTGGAGAGGCTGCTGGCCCGGCTAGATCCCCAAAGCTAAGACCACGCCAGTCGTATATAGTAGCCCCAGAAGATTCCTGTTCCTGTATTACTTTTGTCTGTATGGGGTATCTGTAATTGACCATGTTGACCCTGTTATATATTTTTTTTTCTCTCATTTTGTATTGATGGAATGCATGTCACTTTCTGTATCTGATGAGAAAGTTTTTCATTTTTATTTAGTTTGCATATTAGTAATCATTGATTAGACAGTCATGTCGACGAGTGTGTGCATCATTCTTGTGTGGTGCATTGTCAGTTGTTCATATCTGTAGCGTGAGAAGGCCATATGTCATATCTTAGGAATTACTGTATATATATATATATATATATACCTTTACGGCCTACGTTTATGCTAATTAAAATTATTACATTTTCGTTTCTCCTTTGAGCAAAATTCCTGTTTAAAAGTCTCTGTACTCTGAATACAACGTAATATCTAGAAACTGATAAAAGTAGAGTTTAATACAAATCAATATGCAGGTCAGAGAGTATAGTACTATAAATTCAGGAGGTAAGGTAATTATCGGGAGAAAGCACTAAGCCATTACGACTATATAGCTCTTGAAAGGGATATGAGGATAAGGATTTAGAATAGGACGAAGGAAAAGAATGGTGCCCAACCACCTGGATGGTCGGGGATTGAACCCAAACCTGCAAGAAGCGAGACAGTCGCGCTACCGTCCAGTCCAAGAGAAGGAATTGCCTAAATATAGCTCCGTTTTCAGGTTGTTGAGTGTCATTTAGTGGATTTTGATGGGTGTATTTCATTATTATTGGAGTTTTTTAATTGATGATAACATTAGGTGTCCATATATGCTACACAATTATCATACATATATATTTATATAATTTTATCTAGTTATTAAGTGTTAATACAAATGTTTGCAACTGAAATAATTAAATTGTATAACTGGTAATAACAGAAAATAATATATTATGATAAAAGTTTGCAGGATAATACACTCATTTCATTGAATATTTTATTGATACTGTAATACAGTCAGACCTTTTTCTTTCAACAATAAGTAAGCCTTAATGTGAAGACAATTGTAAGGATCGAATGAAAGTCTTGCAATAGACTTTATTAGTAGCATAATTCATGTAGGAGATGGAGTAAAGTTCGTCAGGTGTTTTGAAGGGTAATTCGGTCCTTACAATTATTTACTTAAAAGTTTAAGTAATCTGACCTTTTTTTATTATTAAAGCATAATGTAGAGGGGAGATTCCTTGCGAGGTATAAACATATATTTTCACATCGGTATGTAATGGTATGTACTCGCCTAATTGTGCTTGCGGGGGTTGAGCTTTGGCTCTTTGGTCCCGCCTCTCAACTGTCAATCAACTGGTGTACAGATTCCTGAGCCTACTAGGAGCTTATCATATCTACACTTGAGACTGTATGGAGTCAGCCTCCACCACATCACTTCCTAGTGCATTCCATTTATTAACTACTCTGACACTGAAAAAATTCTTTCTAACGTCTCTGGGTACTAAGTTTCCACCTGTGTCCCCTTAGTGTTGATGCATATCCTTCATTTCTTAGGTTGCACTTGAACAAAATCTTCAGAGCTTGCAAGTGTTGCAGATCTTGAATACTTAATATTCAGAAAAGAAAGTGGAAGGTCATGTTACAGCGTTATATTGAAGTGACAGAATAAAGGAAGTATTCATCCTGTTATAAATACTTTTTCATTCCGTATCTCCTGAGCCCCATTTTCTTTTCTAGAGAACAGTATTTAGGAAAAATAGAAAGCCATTCTTTAAAAATGTGTACATTATTGTATAATAAGGAATTCTATTTTTGATTGGTAAAAGTTCACAAAGTACTTTGTGTATGTAGCATGTTGCATTTTTAAAACCCTTTTTAAAAATAATTCTTTCCTCCATTATGTGAAAAGGTTTTCCATTGCACATTTAATTTTTCGTTATGGCTCGTATCTTTAAAACTGGTTCATATTTGCTGTTGGTTTTATTTATTAAATCATTTCAGTTGTTAACTATCAGTTGGAGAATCTTTTCAGAATTCTATTATGCACTCTGGTATTCTAAGAGAAAGTAAATGGAGTGTTATTGAACGTTATGACTGGCACTAACAATTTTGCCTGAAATGGAAGCAAAAGTCGAATACTGTATATATTTGTACAGTATTTCCCATTAGTTGAATGGCTTAACCTGCCATTATGAGGATCTCTTTCATTACTTAGAACGTCATTAGGCAAGACGTTGCTTAGTGCAGTTCTTTTGGCTGGATGTTTTAATGACACGGGTAACTAAGAAAAAGTCAGTTGCCTATCACTGTATTTTGAGTAAATACAAATGTACTGAAAAGGCTTTTAATTATAGCAGTCATATGTGGGTTAAATAATATGCATCTCTACTTTTATATTCATGTTTAAAATTGTTGAAAAGTTTGACAAGATTTGGGTTGAGTATTTGTAATTTTTTATTATTTTGTCGCTTGTGCAGAAACAATGATAGCTACTCGGTAGATTTTGGGACCACCTTGCATCTTGGAGCAAGGTTAAGTTTACAGGTACAGTACTATACAATGTTGTTCAGTTTGATGTGGAAAACCTGATCGTTACCGTACCAAGGCCTCGTACTAACCCTTTTGCGAGGTGGATGCCTTTTGAAGTTCTTTTGAAATATGACTGTGCTGTACATACCAGGAACTGATTGAAAATGGAAGGGTGCCTTTAATTTCAAAATATTTTTGTAAATGTTGTGCTGTTTGAAAAATAATTTTAAATATGCAGAAACTGAAAGTGAGAGGCCTGACTGTATTTTGAGATACTGGTGCCAACACTGGCATCGACATTGGCATCAATAATGTCTAAAAATTTTCAACCTTTATTGTGCAAATGGAGAAAAGCTTATTGTACTGAAGCCTTAACTTAATTTCTGTTATGTGCTTTATACCATGGCTTGAGGTACTTTGTTGTATAGTGTACACAACATGCAAACCCATATTGAATAACTGCCAAAAAGATCACCTAAAGATTGAATTACTTTACAGTAAGTATGCAGTGAACATAACATAATATGCACTTTAACATATGCTTTTATTGCTCAAAATTTACCTGAAATGCTGTGAGATGTATGATACAAATTTCAATTGGAACGAGACTTATTATGTATTAACCAACAATTTTGTCATTTGCTTATCACTAGTATGACTCGTGAGATGATAACAGTATTGTGGATAAGTCATGTATTGTTGTGACAGTACTTGGAACTGGCATAGAATACCTCATTGAATGTTTTGCTACATTCGTGTGTATTATTGAAATCCTTCAGTGGCCTGATCTGTAATCTATGAATGTGTCTTTCAGTCTGTGTCTGTTCAAAGTTGGAGGCTACACGGTTGGGGTTAGCCTTCCTCAAATTGGCAGAGGGAATGGTCTGGGGTATGGGAGGAACATAGGCTGGACAGGGTCGCCAGAATTCAAAAGGGATCAATGGACCAGGGTCATATTCAGAATCCCACAATAATTTTTTGGCATTACCCGCCAGCTGCACGGCTAAATATTTTCAACACAAATTTGCCAAAACAATGTTATTTTCTTGTCATAATGTGCACCATTATTCACCGATATTGGTTTGAAAATTTTGTGAAGCGTTATTCACAGTACTAACATACATATTCTGCTGTGAATAATTTGCCCATACATGCGTAAAACAGATGATTCTTCCACAGCTTCAAAGGTTTCTCAAGCCACAGCCCTTTACCAGAGTAAGATTTTTAATTTTTTTTTAATATAGCATTTCACACAACTAAAATCATCACTGGCAAACACCCACGCATTAGACAATTGTATTTTTATGAGACAGTAGATAGATGGAAAAGTGGATGAATAGACGAGTAGTTGGATTTGATAGGTGGATAGATATAGCTGGATATATGGATGAATAAATAGGTATATGGAAGGATAGATGAATAGTTAGTTTGCCGACAGACAGACCCGGGCAATGCCGGGTATCCCCCTAGTACTCTATATATAGTAATCTTAGGGAACATAGTTATTGGAAGCATTTAAAGAACAATTTTGCAAATGCTTTACTAAAATATGGCAGCATTTTCCTAATGCAAATCAACAAATTAGGAATATGGCCAGATGTGTAAATCTAGTTATTTTACAACGGCTTCTGTTTTGGGTAATGCTTTCTCTATCAATATTGTAAACACCGAAGCATTCTGCAATGTGAATAAAAGACTGTTTAAAAAGGTCTCGATTGTTGCTTGTGTGAACCTAGTGTGTGTGACGCTACAGAGGTGATATTTTTGTTTCACTGGGTGCTAAAGCATATCAGAATGGAGGAGGAACATTTGCATACAATATATATTATTTATTATTATTTAATTTTGTTAATCGTGTTATTAAATAATGTAACGTCACTAATTCACGGCAATGTGAGATTTGTTGAGAATCCATTGAATTCATCAAGATTTGCAATTGTATGAGTAATCTACAAACAATTAGTTTCAAAAGATAAAAATCCATGTACAAATAATAAATTTCAATGGACATTTATCCATTTTATATAAAACAATTTATGTTAAAGATTTATTATAACTGATAATAATTACTGTACTTGATTATGTCGACATTTTGTATTCATGGAGATATTGTTTGCACTAAGTAAAGTTAAACATATTTTGCCATTTTAAATATAAATTTCATTTATGATGGCTTCTAGGAAAAATGTAGAAATTAAGTTTAAACAAAAATGCGTAAATGATATGACTTGACAATTCTGAAGTGGGACATTATGCTGTGGCAATTCATGTTTTCACTCTTTCTTGGTAAGGAAATGGCTAAATACTTAAACTATATTTTTTGGTGAAGCTTAGTTTAAAGACCACTAGAATTTTATGTTTTGGTGTTGAAGCAGCACACAGCCATGCTGTTGCTGCATGTTAGACTCGGGGGAAAGTAAGAACATGGGGATCCTCCAGCATTCATATACCAGGACTCAAATACTTTGGTACAAGGGAACATGTGATATTGATGCAGGTCTCTGAGGAAATATGTTTAGGTATTATTCTTGTATCTACCATATAATGTTCTTGATAGACTCGTCTCATTTCTAGACATGGGGATTTATTATGAGCAAGATTATACCGTTTCTATCACATTTTTCTTACTTGCCTCTTCCTCCCCTCCATTTTCTGTTCTCTTCCTATCAAAACACTAAATAACCTGTCTGGGGTTACACAGTATTGCTGGGTTTGTCTAAATTTATTTTATCTTGCTATTCTTTCTCTACATACCTCCTTTTCTTTATAAAATTTCAATGTAGACTTCACACACAGCCTGTAGGCAAATATAATTGTATTATATCAGAAGTAGTCATGAGAGGAATGAAACGTGCACATAGTACCCAGTGTGTGGGTTCCAATCCTCTTCATAGCTTCTGCTAATTGTCATATTGATTCATCATGTTAATGTGACTCCTTTTGTGCATAATTGCACTACCTTTCATGTGTTTGTCAGAATATAATGAAGTGAATTTCACTTAACAAACATCAGGTAAGCCTCCAATGAGAGGTAAAGTAATTATCAGGAGAAAGTACTAGCCATTATGACTATATGGCACTTGGAAAGGATAAGGATTTAGAAAAGGGCGGAGGAAAGGAATGGTACTCAACCACTTGACAGTCGGGGACTGAATGCCAACTTACAAGAGGCAAGACCATTGGTCTACGGTCCAGTCAAAGTGGTTGTGCCTCCAATGAGAATTAATCACTGGTCCAAGACCCAGGACTAATCATAATAGATGTAATTTGTTTTATATTAAGTGTAGTATAGCTGCTCAAGTACAGTTATAATGTAGAGTAAGATTTGCCAAAGGATGAGCTGGTATATGGGTGCTGTCATTCATTGTCACTCTTAGGCTGCAGGGGGATGTGTATAAGCACATGTGCTACAACAAAAATGTACAGCTTGTATAAGAAAAGGGGAGGTGAATGATAATGTTAGTGTACAAAATAATTTTTTTATTTATTATTATAATAGGTCATCAATTGCATTGTGGTGGTTGTGAATGATGTATGGAAGCATAATGCAGTAAAGAAAAATTTGTCAATTCAGTAGTTTGAAATTTTAGGCAGCCATGAAAGAATGAAGATGAATGCAGTACACAAGGACCATTTGGTATATAAGAGATATGGTCTACCTTGTGGAGGTTCCGGGGATTGATGGTTCCGCGGCCCAGTCTCCGACCAGGCCTCCCAGTTGGTCGTCTGGTTAACCAGGTTGTTGGTGCCAATTAATTTTTTTTTTCATAAAATATTGCCAGCTTTGAAAAAGAGTTGTCAGCTTTCCTGCATTTGTCAGGGCAGGAAATTTTATTAAAATACAATCTGATTTATTGAAACATAATAATATACTTAAGTGTAACTGTGCTTTCGGCCGTTCAGAAAGCTGCAGCTATGGCCAGGACTTTGTGCTCCAGTGATCACTTGGGCATTTTATTGGCATTTCTGCGATGAAAATGTTTAGGCCATTTGATGACTTAATGTGTACTGTATATCCTGTTTACCTCTTAAGCTGAATATAGGTTTTGTATTGAAAGGTAAATTCAAATATTATATTTTTACATAGCATATTTGACCTCATGTTTCATTTCTTATTGCCATCAAATTTTTATATAGCTAGTGTATGTAAAAGTAACTTATCTCCTGAATTAGTATTGTATTAGATACCAGATATTGGCGTGGGCATTTTCCTCCTTGTTAAAATATAAACAAGTACTGTATTTTACTCTTGTCTTGACTAATTAATAGTCGGCCAAATAGAAATACAATGTTAGCACACCATCATATTGGTGAGATGCGCAGAGTAGATTTTTACAACTCCACTGAGACTGTTTTGTAGGATTTTAACGTAGAAAAACTATTATCATCAATTGGAATAATTTGCATAAAAGTTTATAGTATTGTTTTCAGTATATATATGCAATGTGTCAAGAGTGGTTTTATCTGTACATGTTTGGTGATTACTGTCAGTCGTTTTTTTTCCAAACCAGTGCGTGTATAGTGCTACACCTGCATGTACGTTGCTACACACACGTGTACAGCTCTACACCTGCGTGTACAAGATTGTACTTGTGTAACTGCAACAGCATCTTTATGAGTGATTCAACTGGTCGCCTCACACATTGCTCTAGTATTATGTTAAAAACTAAATTTATTTTTTTGTTCTCTCATATACAGGCTTGTGTGATGTAAAGTTTCACGGGCTCATGCTGGGTTTTGTTAAAATGTATTTTTTCTATTTAACTATGATTAGACATTATACCTTTTGTCTAGGGAGGGATGCCTTTTATTATTTTCCTAATTTAATATTTTCCTGCAAATAACCTTGCATGACTGGTACAATGAGTAAGTTCTAAAGAATGCAAAAAGTATATCTGAAAATGTATTGCTTATATGAGAGAGGGGACTTTTAGCACAAGTGTAGATGTAGTAATGGTATGTACAAATCCTTAAAACATGACCCAAAAAATGTGAGGCTCATTTAAATGGTTTGGGCTGAAATTTGTCATGTAAGTGAGATGATTTTGACGAAGTTATCAGGTCATTTTAAGATAGCTACATTTACATACTTTCATATCATTTGATGTAGAACATTACCTGCTGGAGCACAAAGAAGTCACATTAATGTGATGTATCAGGGTTCAGTAGGAGTCGAACCTGCACATATACCTTAGATCATGGGTCGGGGTAAAAGAATCTTAAGCCGAGTGTTTAGGAGTACCTGGTGTACAGGTTCAAATCCCCCAAGACTCCTAATGATTCTCATTACCTTTTGGACTATTTCTTGAGGGAAGAGGGCTTGCAAGATCCTGTTATCCAATCTGTTAACTGTTATCTGGAGGGCAGTTGAATGTGGCTTGTGAAGCTCTCTGGATAAGGAGCAGGAGATTGAAGTGTTCCAAATTTGTTGGTATATCTATGTATGATGCATGTAGTAGCGAGGTCCTGGAACCTCGACACTGCAAGAGTAATGGACGGAGCTTGGTCAGCATCCAATCAATTTTTTTTTTATCTCGCCAAAAATGTCAAAATGTGTTTCTTGGGGCACAGATCCTAAAGAAACCACATATTTTTGCATCACAACACATCAAATAAAGCAATGAACCTACATGTTATTAGGAATGTTGAGCATAATGACAACACTAGAGTGGTGGTTTTAGCCCTTACTGGAAAATACAACTACACTACACTTGCAGTGTCTGAACCTTTCATGCCGGGTGAATAGTGTAATAATTATTCGGGCTCAATTCTTTACCTAATTACAATACTTCTTAAATGTGATGTTGACTTTCATTAGTTAATTTCTGTAAAACACCTATATAAAAAAGCTGGTAATATAATTATGGTCGGGGGTGGAGTTAATCAAATTTAGGACAATCGAAGCAACACAAAAATATTCCAGGCCTTACAAATGGTGGGCATTACATAGTCTTCATGGCTTGGAAACTTTTGAGAATTACTTATGAACGGTGGATTTAAAGCAGGATGATCATGCCTTTTGCAATTACTTTCCCTAAGAATTGCTATCTTTAGTCCCCTCAATGGGAATATGAACCTATGGTGACTTGTTAAATGTCCCTGCTGTTATTCCTGATAATTTTTTCCATGTGAATTTGGAACTGTAGTACAGAACAGTACTGTCTTAGTATTTGTGGCTTCGACGGTTAGGTAATTCCATGAGTTTAGTACCCCTGTGGATTAAAAAAAAACATCTATAGTTTGTCCTATATTGTGACTTAAAGCCAAAACCCCTTGTGTGAATTACATGGCCTTTTCAAAGAACTGGTTTGGATTAATAGATTACAATTTGCTCAGTTATGTATTTTTAAAGGCCTTGATGAAATCAGCCATGTCATGTCTGGCTTAATTCATGTTATTGGGGACTGGATGCGTGTACTTAGGTTTATATAAGTCCCCTCTCACCCCCAATTCATATATTGACCTTCCTCAGGATGCACCACACAACAATTGGCTTGCTCCTGCAGATCTATTTGCTGCTGGGTAAACAGAGGTACCAAGTGAAAGAAAATGTGCCCAACCATTTTCTCCTGCTCGGGATTAAACTTTGGTACTTCGACTGTAGTATGAGAGCTAAACCTAAGTTCTAGAATAGTTTTTATCACTACACTGAATCTTTTCCAAAGCAGCTTGTGCCCTTTTAGGGTGCAGTCTTTCTTGCCTGATTTTTGTTACCTGGTCATAGAATTCAATTAATCTTGTGAGGCATAATTTACCATTCCTGAACTCATGCTGCTGATGTGTTAAAAGTTCATTTGCTCCATATGTTCTGCTAGCTTTTTTCGCACAATCTTCTCCATCTTATTTGTGGATACAAAACATCTATAGTAGTCCAGGATAACCACTATTTTACTTGCAGTCAGAAGTTCGTTTGATCATTCCTAGGGTTTGGTTGAGTATTTTGACTAGTTCTTATTTGCTGTGCAACTTTAAAATGACTATAGTTGATCATAACGCTTGATTGATTGATGAAGATTAAGCCACCCAAAAAGTGGCACGGGCACGAATAGCCCGTAAGTGGTGGCCCTTTTGAGCCATTACCAGTATCAATATATGATACTGGAGATCTGTGGAGGTGCGGCTGCACCCTGCGTGACGGGAGATGTCTCCCGTGCATAACGCTTATGATATATACTTGGATTTTTCGATCTGCTGTTTGGTCATGTTGACGTGGTGGGTATAGTGGGGTTTGTTGTGCTGCACATGCAAGGTCTTGCATGCTTTAATTTTGTATTTCAAACAAGTATTTGCAAGTCTTCTAACCATGGAGTTCATGTAGATTGTGATGTAATGCATCAATATCATTTTACCTTTAAATAATGGTGTGGGAGAGGGCGGGGTATTTCTTGGTAAATACAATATTGCTTTTCCGAAATATAGTCTCAACTGGTGGGTGCTGCAACTGTCTTACATGCATAGGCTTCGCTATGTGCTTGAATAATTTGTATTAAATAATTCAGTGTGTATCTTACACTGTTTTGCATTTCTAACATAAGCAAATTGGATGTTAGAAATGCTTTGCCTTCTGTAATGCAAAGAACGTACTTCATTTGTATTTTGTTTATTAGACAGAATCCAGGCCTAGCCTCTTCAATGAATTCTAATTCCTATAATTAAATTAATTATCGGAGACAGGAAGCGTATTCATAGGATTACCATGGTCCCCTTAATCCAGCTTGCCCTCCAGGATGCAACCCACAATAGTTACCTAACTCCTAGTTAACTGCTAGGTGAACAGAGGCATGAGGCTAAAGCAAACATACCCAACCGTTTCTATCTTGCACGAGGACTGAACCCCGGATCCCACATCTATTGTGAACCGGTTTGTGTTGTTTATACAGGCGCATTAATTACCCTATGTTTTTTTTTCCACTGATGTAAATATTGGAAGCAACGAGTATAAGAAATATTGCCGGAATAACCGTGGACATCTTCAATAGAAAACTAGATAGTTTTCTTCAAGAAGTGCCGGACCAACCGGGCTGTGGTGGACATGTGGGCCTGCGGGCCGCTCCAAGCAACAGCCTGGTGGACCAAGCTCTCACAAGTCAAGTCTGGCCTCGGGCCGGGCTTGGGGAGTAGAAGAACTCCCAGAACCCCATCAAGCAGGAGTCCAGCAGGAGTGGCCCTTCACCCCTCCCTCGCTCTGAGATTAGCGTTGTGGCCGTGGGCATCACTACAACCACCAGAGGAACCTGAGAAGTGAAGCCCCAGGTATAGTGATCCCGCACCACCCCTCGCTCCACACCACCTGCACCCATCCCTCGCTCCACACCACCTGCACCCATCCCTCGCTCCACACCACCTGCACCCATCCCTCGCTCCACACCACCTGCACCCATCCCTCGCTCCACACCACCTGCACCCATCCCTCGCTCCACACCACCTGCACCCATCCCTCGCTCCACACCACCTGCACCCATCCCTCGCTCCACACCACCTGCACCCATCCCTCGCTCCACACCACCTGCACCCATCCCTCGCTCCACACCACCTGCACCCATCCCTCGCTCCACACCTCCTGCACCACCCCTCGCTCCACACCACCTGCACCACCCCTCGCTCCACACCACCTGCACCATCCCTCGCTCCACACCACCTGCACCCATCCCTCGCTCCACACCTCCTGCACCACCCCTCGCTCCACACCACCTGCACCCATCCCTCGCTCCACACCACCTGCACCCATCCCTCGCTCCACACAACCTGCACCACCCCTCGCTCCACACCACCTGCACCACCCCTCGCTCCACACTTCCTGCACCACCTCACGCTCCACACCACCTGCACCACCACACGCTCCACACCACCTGCACCCATCCCTCGCTCCACACCACCACACGCTCCACACCACCTGCACCACCCCTCGCTCCACACCACCTGCACCACCCCTCGCTCCACAACACCTGCACCCATCCCTCGCTCCACACCACCTGCACCACCACACGCTCCACACCACCTGCACCCATCCCTCGTTCCACACCTGCACCACCACACGCTCCACACCACCTGCACCACCTCACGCTCCACACCACCTGCACCACCCCTCGCTCCACACCACCTGCACCACCCCACGCTCCACACCACCTGCACCACCTCACGCTCCACACCACCTGCACCACCCCTCGCTCCACACCACCCCTCACTCCACACCACCTGCACCCATCCCTCGCTCCACACCACCTGCACCACCCCACGCTCCACACCTCCTGCACCACCCCTCGCTCCACACCACCTGCACCCATCCCTCGCTCCACACCACCTGCACCACCCCACGCTCCACACCACCTGCACCACCCCTCGCTCCACACCACCTGCACCACCTCACGCTCCACACCACCTGCACCACCCCTCGCTCCACACCATCTGTACCACCCCTCGCTCCACACCATCTGTACCACCCCTCGCTCCACACCACCTGCACCACCTCACGCTCCACACCACCTGCACCACCCCTCGCTCCTCACCTGCACCACCCCTCGCTCCACACCTGCACCACCCCACGCTCCACACCTGCACCACCCCTCGCTCCACACCACACGTAAATTAACTAAATAATCGGTTGCTGAATAACCGGTTTGGTTATTCAGGTCAATGAATGTTGTGTGTTCAGCGGTCAGCATCGCGTCTGATGGGATGGTTGAACTAAAACACACTAGACAAGTCACCCCTACAGCCCATTCTCCTAATATTATAGAACTTGCAGCTATAATTTTGGCAGAACTTACAAAAATGAACTCTTGCAACCAAAAAAGTTCACGTTGTATGCTATTAGTTGCGTGGAGGGTACTGAAAAAAAGGCCAAAACCGCAATCTAACTGTTCCTAGATCTAGGACAGCACGGAAATGTAATTTGTTAGGCCTAGGATTATTTATGTAAATTCCAGTTGTCGGGATAAGAAATGTGTGCTTAGGCATATTGAGGCCCCCTTCCGTACTAGGTGGAACTACTGACCTGCCTCAGGATGTAATTCCACATTGTTGTTATAGATTCAGCTACTCTGAACAAGTTCCAAGTAGCACGGGCTATGGTGAGCCCGTAACTTACCTGGCACAGGAGCAGGGGTAAGTAGCACGGGCTATGGTGACCCCGTAGTGAACTTACCTGCCACAGTTGACTAACTCCCGGGTACCTAGTTACAGCTAGTTGAACAGAAGCATTAACCATTTTTGTCTAACCCGGGATTCCCGATTGTTAGTCGAGAACGAACCCAACTATTCTACCAAGACACTTGGCTGTGGCAGGTCCTTACACGAGCACCGAATGTTCATAATGCAAATATCGATTTCCCATCTGTAAGAAATGCAGTGGTTTAGCCTAACCAGAAACGTCAGAACCTAGAACGGAACTTTTACTCATTATTCCCATGGAGCGTCAATATTGAGGTGTTTTTAATTTCCATAAATCACCGCAATATTTACGCCGAGATCGTTTGCATAGTAAACCTAAATATTACCGTAATTTTTGCCTTGTATCTTTTTGTAACGGTTAATTAGATGAGAGTAACCTTCGCCTCTTTATGCTGTCTTAGTAGGTTATGTTAACATGCAAGTGCATTTAACTCTTCGTTTACACATTGAAATACATAAATTAATATGAATGGCTTCACTAGACATTCACTTAACTAGGTTAGGTTTGGTGTTTAGATTCTGTCGGTGATTATTTGTATTTGTAGTACGTGGGTGAAGCATTTACAGCGTTGGGGTTCGAACAAAAATTGTCTGCGAAGCACTTGTTCTGGAAGTTTTCGAACGTCATCAGTTGCGAGTCGTGTGTAAACCGTTTTTCATTCATAATCAGGGGGTTTGGCGTGTGCATGGAATCACTTTTGGCCTTTATTTACGAGGACGGGTTGCACAAACAAGGGGTTTGGCGTGTACTTGGAATGGACTTTGGCCTTTGTTTATAGGACGAGCTGGTTTACAGATGACTCGCAACTGATGACTTTCGAACATTTCTCGAACAGTGCTTCGCTGACGACCTCTGTTTGAATTGCAACTCTGTAAATGATTCACCTACGTGCTTTACCTATACTTCTATTGGGTTAGGTAAGTTTTAAACATCCGCTGGCGAACCGTCTTTTATACGATGTGGCTTGTATCCGTATTATGGACCCCTTTTTATCTGCTACATAAAATATATTTTAGTATTACATTAAAATCCTGCGTCCTCTACGCTTCCTTCCCTTCTTTTCTCTCCCTTCCTCTACCCTTCCTCTCCCCTTCCCCCCTAAAGAGCAGCAGAACGGGAAGCCTCTGTAGTGATCATTACATAAGGCGCGAGGTGTAACCAATACCATATAATGTTATGCGAAAAACTTTGACTAGATAAGGTATCCTTCACCATCAGCTTTAGAAGGGAGTGGCGGGTGACTGGTGACCGTTGGGTGATGCGACCACAGGTGACCGTTAAGGCCACTTTTATGTTCAAAATGATCAGTTTTCGATGTACCTACTTTATGCTGTAATGGCTGTATTATTAAGAATATCAAAGAACTTATTAACACTGGTAAATGAGGTGGAAGAACTCGACTACCTCACTTCTAAGGGCAGAGAGAGAGAGACGGCGGGCGGGCTGGCGGACGGAGTGGCGGGCTGGCGGACGGACGGACGGACGGACGGACGGACGGACGGGTAAGGCGGTGGTGGCACCTAGTGGTGCGTACCTCACCTTATGGGACATTTCTCCCCCTGGTAACGGTATGGACATTACCAGGAGAAAGTGATAAGCCAGTGTGACCATATACAATTTAGAGGGGTATGTGAACGGGCTGAAGATAATTAACTGGAGTATTTGGAAGGAGTGAAGGAACGATGCCCAGGTACTGGGACCTTCGGGTACAGCGAGTCCATGACTGTACCCACCAGGGAGCACGTCCTCGTCAATGAAGGCCAAATACACGTTAATCCAGCCGGCAAATACGCATTTTTAGGAATGAAAAACGGGTTGCACACAACCTGCCCTCAGACCAAGGAGACCAAGTCCATTCCATCCAGCGGTCGACCCTAATGACGCATTCATCAATTTTAACTTTTTTCATTCAAAAATGCAAATTTTCTCAAATAAATACATATAAATTAGCATATTGTGTATATTTAAGCATAGGTTAGGACAGATGTTAAGGCTCTGTTGGCAATTATTTGTATTTAATAATGTACTAGCCTCGGCAGTACATATACGAAAATTGATAAAACAAAATTGTATTTATTACTTCTGGGGTTCACTCGTCACGTCTTCCACCACCTTATATTGATATCACCATAGATCTTTTATGCGTAAAATGTAATGATTTGAATTATATCTAATTTATTTTGTAAATAATTTGATTAGGCCTATGTGTTGCGACAATAGACCTAATGACGCAGGAGACGAACTCAAACAATCAGTCCGCCGCATGGATTGTTGGCCCACAGGACGCCCGCTGTTCGCTGGGGCTTGTGGTCCACTAAGTGGTAATTAATACCCCAGCGCGGCCATTAGCCGCGGGGGAACTGTTTCTGGCTTACCCCAGGTGAGCCACGGGGGTCTTCGGAACATATTAACACCCCCCCTTCAGAGGGCATTATCGGGGGAAAGCGCCAAGCCATTACGACTATATAGCACTGAGAAGGGATCAGGATAAGGATTTGGGATGGGACGGGGGAAAGGAATGGTACCCAACCACTTGGATGGTCGGCGATTGAACGCCGACCTGCATGAAGCGAGACCGTTGCTTTACCGTCCAACCCTGTCCAACCCAGTCGACAGTACGACAGTTTCTTGACGTTGGGAATCCAAAGGAGGACGGCTACTTACACTTGAGCTGTTTCGCTATCTGCAGCAAAATGGGTCTTGCCACTTATATATGTTAATATTTTCTGCTATTATCTATATTTACATGATTCAATGGATAAATTCTCTGTATTGTGTGCTGGCGTCCATTGATTTGATACAGGGGAAGATATTTTGTCAGTGTGGCTTAGCTCTGGTTGTGGGCGAGAGGCTGGAATTTTAGTCACTATTGTAAAAAAAAAGGACTTGAATCAATTTTAAATTCCTGGAGTGAACAGTAGGCTATGGAAAGGGGTCTTCATTATGTTACGAGTCGTTGGAAGAGTTTCAGGGATGAGTATAGATGTAAAGACCTCAGGTAACAGCTGTATGTGATATATGAGATAATGTTTAGAGCTCTAATAAGTACAGAGTATAGTTTTTTCATTTATTCATTATATTTATTCATGTATCATTCAGCAAAACAAAATCCCTACAAATACCCCACAATGAACCTTAATTAAATCATGTATTATTCCACACAAAATGTGCGCAGTAAATAATAATAACAATAATGCACAATAAAATCACATTCACGTGATGCATCACGGAGAAAACCAGTAGGCTTGGGAGTACCAAGTGAGCAGGTTCGAATTCTTATCACGACTCCTATACCGATTTTCTCAATAATATTTTTTTTGTAAGATGGGATTCCTGCGTCTTTGAGTGGGTGTTTGTGTGGCCGACACCCACCCTCGGCACACACACATACACGCCAGGGTGGAGGCTGTAAAAGCCAGAATCACTACTGACAAAGATGGGTTACGTCACCTATATGCCGGTGCTGGCCGGCTCAAAAGTGCAGTTTTAAAAGTTTCCTTGGCTCTGACTGGCAAAATAAATAAATAAATAAATAAATAATAAATATATATATATATATATATATATATATATATATATATATATATATATATATGTATATATATATGTATATATATATATATATATATATATATATATATATATAATAAATATATATATACCTATATATATATATATATATATATATATATATATATATATATATGCAGTACGTTTTCTTTAAAAATTCAAGTTACATAGATGTTCTGTGGCCTGCTCACCGCCAGAATTGTTCTGTTTACAGTAACTGCACGTTCATTACATTAAATTGTGTCTTGTTTATTGCTTATTTTACATTGAAACCAAACAGAAGAATTTGGTGAAGAGTGTGTGGAGGAGTGTTAAGAAACTCAAGAGATGACACAATGTATAATGAGGAGGTGGGGGTCTGTGTGGTCGGGTGAGTTGGGGGGGCTATTAACATAACATAAACTGTGTTAGTTGTGAGCTCAAGGTACGGTTGAAGGCTCCAGTGGGCCACACGGGCCCTCGTATGGCCTGCAGGCCATACATATAGAAGGGTGTTGAGGCACATGTGGCCACGGGCTGCATGTTTGTCCTCGTGGCTCGTGTTTTTAAGCTCTGGTAATTGTCTTATTGTGTGTTTCTAACGTTTCTGCTTGTGCTTTACCAAATGTGGGCTGCGTGCTGCTTTTTCATATATTAGGACTGGTCCAGTGTAACACACACGGACGTCAGACCAATCTTGAAATATGCGGAGCAAGCATAAAGCCTTTTATTTAGTCAATCACGAAACTAAGTTGGAAAAAGTCCAAAGGTATGCCACTAGATTAGTCCTAGAAATATGTATTAGCTGAGAGAAAAGACTAAAGGAATTAAACATCATATAACTGGAAGTTAGACGAGTTAGGGAGATATGATCACCACGTTCAACATTCTCAGAGTAATTGACTCAAACAAACAAGTATATATTTCAACCCATCCTCTTGTTTTGACAATAATTTTTTTTAACTAAGTGGTCGATTGTTCCAATATGTAGTTAATGGAACCCCAGTAAGCCACTTTATGTACTATTTATAGGCTCCAGGAAAAAATAATACAAAAACCAAACTTATAATAGGTTCCTAGGCCTAGTATAGCTCACATATGTACTATATGTAGGCCTCAGATACACGATGTATTAGGCCTAGGATGGT
>WNGS01039543.1:6176590-6196709 GCA_020271785.1 Procambarus virginalis | reverse complement strand
TTTTAAAATTGTTGAAAAGTTTGACAAGATTTGGGTTGGTATTTGTAATTTTTTATTATTTTGTCGCTTGTGCAGAACAATGATAGCTACTCGGTATATTTTGGGACCACCTTGCATCTTGGAGCAAGGTTAAGTTTACAGGTACAGTACATACAATGTTGTTCAGTTTTGATGTGGAAAACCTGATCGTTACCGTACCAAGGCTCGTACTAACCCTTTGCGAGGTGGATGCCTTTTGAAGTTCTTTTGAAATATGACTGTGCTGTACATACCAGGAACTGATTGAAAATGGAAGGGTGCTTTTAATTTCAAAATATTTTTGTAAATGTTGTGCTGTTTGAAAAATAATTTTAAATATGCAGAACTGAAAGTGAGAGGCCTGACTGTATTTTGAGATACTGGTGCCAACACGGCATCGACATTGGCATCAATAATGTCTAAAATTTTTCAACCTTTATTGTGCAAATGGAGAAAAGCTTATTGTACTGAAGCCTTAACTTATTTTGTTATGTGCTTTATACCATGGCTTGAGGTACTTTGTTGTATAGTGTACACAACATGCAAACCCATATTGAATAACTGCCAAAAAGATCCCTAAAGATTGAATTACTTTACAGTAAGTATGCAGTGAACATAACATAATATGCACTTAACATATGCTTTTATTGCTCAAAATTTACCTGAAATGCTGTGAGATGTATGATACAAATTTCAATTGGAACGAGACTTATTATGTATTAACCAACAATTTTGTCATTTGCTTATCACTAGTATGACTCGTGAGATGATAACAGTATTGTGGATAAGTCATGTATTGTTGTGACAGTACTTGGAACTGGCATAGAATACCTCATTGAATGTTTTGCTACATTCGTGTGTATTATTGAAATCCTTCAGTGGCCTGATCTGTAATCTATGAATGTGTCTTTCAGTCTGTGTCTGTTCAAAGTTGGAGGCTACACGGTTGGGGTTAGCCTTCCTCAAATTGGCAGAGGGACCAGGGTCATATTCAGAATCCACAATAATTTTTTGGCATTACCCGCCAGCTGCACGGCTAAATATTTTCAACACAAATTTGCCAAAACAATGTTATTTTCTTGTCATAATGTGCACCATTATTCACCGATATTGGTTTGAAAATTTTGTGAAGCGTTATTCACAGTACTAACATACATATTCTGCTGTGAATAATTTGCCCATACATGCGTAAAACAGATGATTCTTCCACAGCTTCAAAGGTTTCTCAAGCCACAGCCCTTTACCAGAGTAAGATTTTTAAATTTTTTTTTAATATAGCATTTCACACAACTAAAATCATCACTGGCAAACACCCACGCATTAGACAATTGTATTTTTATGAGACAGTAGATAGATGGAAAAGTGGATGAATAGACGAGTAGTTGGATTTGATAGGTGGATAGATATAGCTGGATATATGGATGAATAAATAGGTATATGGAAGGATAGATGAATAGTTAGATTGCCGACAGACAGACAGACCCGGGCAATGCCGGGTATCCCCCTAGTACTCTATATATAGTAATCTTAGGGAACATAGTTATTGGAAGCATTTAAAGAACAATTTTGCAAATGCTTTACTAAAATATGGCAGCATTTTCCTAATGCAAATCAACAAATTAGGAATATGGCCAGATGTGTAAATCTAGTTATTTTACAACGGCTTCTGTTTTGGGTAATGCTTTCTCTATCAATATTGTAAACACCGAAGCATTCTGCAATATGAATAAAAGACTGTTTAAAAAGGTCTCGATTGTTGCTTGTGTGAACCTAGTGTGTGTGACGCTACAGAGGTGATATTTTTGTTTCACTGGGTGCTAAAGCATATCAGAATGGAGGAGGAACATTTGCATACAATATATTATTTATTATTATTTAATTTTGTTAATCGTGTTATTAAATAATGTAACGTCACTAATTCACGGCAATGTGAGATTTGTTGAGAATCCATTGAATTCATCAAAGATTTGCAATTGTATGAGTAATCTACAAACAATTAGTTTCAAAAGATAAAAATCCATGTACAAATAATAAATTTCAATGGACATTTATCCATTTTATATAAAACAATTTATGTTAAAGATTTATTATAACTGATAATAATTACTGTACTTGATTATGTCGACATTTTGTATTCATGGAGATATTGTTTGCACTAAGTAAAGTTAAACATATTTTGCCATTTTAAATATAAATTTCATTTATGATGGCTTCTAGGAAAAATGTAGAAATTAAGTTTAAACAAAAATGCGTAAATATGACTTGACAATTCTGAAGTGGGACATTATGCTGTGGCAATCATGTTTTCACTGTTTCTTGGTAAGGAAATGGCTAAATACTTAAACTATATTTTTTGGTGAAGCTTAGTTTAAAGACCACTAGAATTTTATGTTTTGGTGTTGAAGCAGCACACAGCCATGCTGTTGCGGCATGTTAGACTCGGGGAAAGTAAGAACATGGGGATCCTCCAGCATTCATATACCAGGACTCAAATACTGTACTGGTACAAGGGAACATGTGATATTGATGCAGGTCTCTGAGGAAATATGTTTAGGTATTATTCTTGTATCTACCATATACAGTAATGTTCTTGATAGACTCGTCTAATTTCTAGACATGGGGATTTATTATGAGCAAGATTATACCGTTTCTATCACATTTTTTTTACTTGCCTCTTCCTCCCCTCCATTTTCTGTTCTCTTCCTATCTAAACACTAAATAACCTGTCTGGGGTTACACAGTATTGCTGGGTTTGCCTAAATTTATTTTATCTTGCTATTCTTTCTCTACATACCTCCTTTTCTTTATAAAATTTCAATGTAGACTTCACACAGCCTGTAGGCAAATATAATTGTATTATATCAGAAGTAGTCATGAGAGGAATGAAACGTGCACATAGTACCCAGTGTGTGGGTTCCAATCCTCTTCATAGCTTCTGCTAATTGTCATATTGATTCATCATGTTAATGTGACTCCTTTTGTGCATAATTGCACTACCTTTCATGTGTTTGTCAGAATATAATGAAGTGAATTTCACTTAACAAACATCAGGTAAGCCTCAATGAGAGGTAAAGTAATTATCAGGAGAAAGTACTAGCCATTATGACTATATGGCACTTGGAAAGGATAAGGATTTAGAAAAGGGCGGAGGAAAAGAATGGTGCTCAACCACTTGACAGTCGGGGACTGAATGCCAACTTACAAGAGGCAAGACCATTGGTCTACGGTCCAGTCAAAGTGGTTGTGCCTCCAATGAGAATTAATCACTGGTCCAAGACCCAGGACTAATCATAATAGATGTAATTTGTTTTATATTAAGTGTAGTATAGCTGCTCAAGTACAGTTATAATGTAGAGTAAGATTTGCCAAAGGATGAGCTGGTATATGGGTGCTGTCATTCATTGTCACTCTTAGGCTGCAGGGGGATGTGTATAAGCACATGTGCTACAACAAAAATGTACAGCTTGTATAAGAAAAGGGGAGGTGAATGATAATGTTAGTGTACAAAATAATTTTTTTATTTATTATTATAATAGGTCATCAATTGCATTGTGGTGGTTGTGAATGATGTATGGAAGCATAATGCAGTAAAGAAAAATTTGTCAATTCAGTAGTTTGAAATTTTAGGCAGCCATGAAAGAATGAAGATGAATGCAGTACACAAGGACCATTTGGTATATAAGAGATATGGTCTACCTTGTGGAGGTTCCGGGGATTGATGGTTCCGCGGCCCAGTCTCCGACCAGGCCTCCCAGTTGGTCGTCTGGTTAACCAGGTTGTTGGTGCCAATTAATTTTTTTTTTTCATAAAATATTGCCAGCTTTGAAAAAGAGTTGTCAGCTTTCCTGCATTTGTCAGGGCAGGAAATTTTATTAAAATACAATCTGATTTATTGAAACATATAATATACTTAGTGTAACTGTGCTTTCGGCCGTTCAGAAAGCTGCAGCTATGGCCAGGACTTTGTGCTCCAGTGATCACTTGGGCATTTTATTGGCATTTCTGCGATGAAAATGTTTAGGCCATTTGATGACTTAATGTGTACTGTATATCCTGTTTACCTCTTAAGCTGAATATAGGTTTTGTATTGAAAGGTAAATTCAAATATTATATTTTTACATAGCATATTTGACCTCATGTTTCATTTCTTATTGCCATCAAATTTTTATATAGCTAGTGTATGTAAAAGTAACTTATCTCCTGAATTAGTATTGTATTAGATACCAGATATTGGCGTGGGCATTTTCCTCCTTGTTAAAATATAAACAAGTACTGTATTTTACTCTTGTCTTGACTAATTAATAGTCGGCCAAATAGAAATACAATGTTAGCACACCATCATATTGGTGAGATGCGCAGAGTAGATTTTTACAACTCCACTGAGACTGTTTGTAGGATTTTAACGTAGAAAAACTATTATCATCAATTGGAATAATTTGCATAAAAGTTTATAGTATTGTTTTCAGTATATATGCAATGTGTCAAGAGTGGTTTTATCTGTACATGTTTGGTGATTACTGTCAGTCGGTTGTTTTTTTCCAACCAGTGCGTGTATAGTGCTACACCTGCATGTACGTTGCTACACACACGTGTACAGCTCTACACACTGCGGTACAATTGTACTTGTGTAACTGCAACAGCATCTTTATGAGTGATTCAACTGGTCGCCTCACACATGCTCTAGTATTATGTTAAAAACTAAATTTATTTTTTTTGTTCTCTCATATACAGGCTTGTGTGATGTAAGTTTCACGGGCTCATGCTGGGTTTTGTTAAAATGTATTTTTTTCTATTTAACTATGATTAGACATTATACCTTTTGTCTAGGGAGGGATGCCTTTATTATTTTCCTAATTTAATATTTCCTGCAAATACCTTGCATGACTGGTACAATGAGTAAGTTCTAAAGAATGCAAAAAGTATNTTCTGCCTCTGCCAGGGATCGAACCCTGCCCTTAGGACTGCGACCCCAAAGTGCTGTATACTCAGCCGCGATGCCCCCAAGAAACACACTTGCGAGGCACGCAAGAAACATCCTAGTCAAAATGTATAAGAATATGCTTTGGAATTGTGTGTGTTACACTACAGTACTTTGATACAGGCCTGTGGGTTGCTGCATTTATATATAACAAGAATTCATTAGTAACCAGTTTTATCAGAGACAGGAAGCCTATGTATGTATATACATTAAGCATTTTTGAGGTACTCCTAAGGTCGAAAAAATTACTACTTCCAGAATGCGGTCCACAACAGTTACTTAATGCCTGGGTACCTATTTACTGATAGGTGAACAGAGGCATTATATTCATTAATTATTAATGTTCATTAATTTTATTAATGTTCATTAATTTGATTATTATTGTTCATTATTAATGTTCATTAATTTAATTATATATAAATAATAAATAAATAAATGTTTATTCAGGTAAGGTACATACATACAAGAGATTTTACAAAAATTGATAGATTTATAGATAGAGCTAGTACATACAATGCCTAAAGCCACTATTACGCAAAGCGTTTCGGGCAGGAAAAACATTAATGACAAACTTAATACTAATTGAGTATAAGAATAAAATGTGTTGAGAACAAATAAAAATAAAAAAGGGGGGAACATGGCTGAAAAAGCAGCACAAATACAATTAGGTCGACAACAGCGTTGTTTAAAAAAACAGACATGGGTTGACAATAGAGGGGTAAGGTAGGTTACAGGGAATTTATTAGGTAGTGCTTCGTTTTTATCTTAAACTGGTTGAGAGAGGTACAGTCTTCAACATGATTGGGAAGGTCATTCCACATTCTGGGTTCCTTGATTTGTAGAGCATTTCTACTTTGATTAAGTCATACTCTTGGAATATCAAAACTTTGTTTCTGGTGTGGTGCTCATGGGTTCTGTTACAACCTTCAATGAAGCTTTTGAGGTCAGGATTGGCATTACAGTTCAGCATTTTATACAGTATATGTATAGTACACATGAGAGAATGTGCAGTGACTTAATATCTAACATATTCATAGATTTGAGTAGGGGTACCGAGTGATGTCTGGGGCCAGAGTTGGATATTGTCCTAATAGCAGCTGTGTGTTGAGTAATTAGAGGACGTAAATGATTTTGGGTAGTAGAACCCCAAGCACAAATACCATAGCTGAGATATGGATAGATGAGGGAGTAATAGAGAGTCACCAGGGCAGGGCAGGGCAAGGTACATAATATCTGATCTTAGAAAGAATGCCAACAGTTTTTAAACTTTTTTTGATATATTTAGAATGTGTCCCTGGAAATTCAGCTAGTGGTCAATCAGAATGCCAAGGAATTTGCCATCTATTTTGTTACAAATTTGGGTATTGTTTATTCTGAGATTTATTTGATTAGAGGATTTATTGCCAAACAGAATATAGAAAGTTTTGTCAATGTTAAGGGTGAGTTTGTTGGCAGTTAGCCAAAGATGGACTTTATTTAGCTCAGTATTTACTGTGGCATTTAGAGCAAGGGGGTCAGGACTGGAGTAAATGAAGGTTGTGTCGTCAGCAAATAGAATTAGTTTGAGGTGTTGGGAGGCATTTGGAAGGTCATTAATGTAGATGAGAAAGAGGAGAGGGCCAAGTATGCTGCCCTGAGGAACACCGATGTTGATAGGTAGGGTGGGAGAAATTGAATTATTCACAGAAACATACTGGAGCCTGTCAGTAAGATAAGATTTGAGGTATTGCAGGGAGAGTCCTCTGACACCATAATGATGTAATTTAAGAAGAAGGTTTTGGTGGTTGACAGTGTCAAAAGCCTTATGCAGGTCCACAAATAACCCAACAGGGAACTCATTTTTATCAAGAGCTGCATGAATCAAGTTAATCATACTAATAAGTGCGTCGTTAGTGCTTTTTTCAGGTCTGGAGCCATATTGACAAGAGCTAAGTATATTGTGTTTGGCTAGATAAGAGTAAAGCTGCTTGTAGATTAGTTTTTCAAATATTTTTGACAAGTTAGACAGGATTGATATAGGTCTGTAGTTGTTAACATCTGTGAGATCACCACATTTGTGGACAGGGGTTACTCTCGCTTTTTTTAGAATATCTGGAAATGTTTGGAGTTCAAGCGACTTGTTGAAGAGCAATGCAATAGCAATGCAATAGCACAATATTATTAATATTCATTACTTATTTATGTTCAGAGGTTCTAAGGTAATAGTCAGGGTTGTTCTCAACTCACAACCGAGAATTCCAGGTTCATATCCCAGACGGCACAAAAATGGTTGGGCGAGTTTCCTTACCCCCTAATGCCCCTGTCCACCTAGCATTAAATTGGTACCCGGAGTTAGTCAGCTTGTTGTGGGGGTTGCATCCTGGGGAGGGTCAGTAATTCAACCCTGGGGGGGGGGGGGAAACCTTGATATAAGCCTAACATGTACCGTTTGAATAATCTGGCTGCCTGTCCCTCAACCCAATGAATTATTATTATTATTAATTATTATGTGAAATGAAACATGCCCAACCATTTCTGTCCTACCCAGAAATTGAGTGCCCGAAGTGAGCCTTAGAGACGTTAGAAAGAACTTTTTTAGTGTCAGGGTGGTTGACAAATGGAATGCATTAGGAAGTGATGTGGTGGAGGCTGACTCCATACACAGTTTTACATGTAGATATGATAGCACAATATTATTAATATTCATTACTTATTTATGTTCAGAGGTTCTAAGGTAATAGTCAGGGTTGTTCTCAACTCACAACCGAGCGAGTTGAGCGAGTTCCGCGAGCGCTATGTCATGGGTTCGTATCCTGGCCGGGGAGGATTTACTGGGCGCAAATCCTTAACTGTAGCCTCTGTTTAACTCAACAGTAAAATGTGTACTTGGATGAAAAAACGATTCTTCGCGGCGGGATCGTATTCCAGGGACCTGCCCGAAACGCTACGCGTACTAGTGGCTGTACAAGAATGTAAAAACTCTTGTATATATCTAAAAAAAAAAAAAAAAAATAGAGCCCAGTAGGCTCAGGAACCTGTACACCAGTTGATTGACAGTTGAGAGGCGGGACCAAAGAGCCAGAGCTCAACCCCCGCAAGCACAAATAGGTGAATACAAATAGGCGAGTACCTTACACGGACACAACACCATCGTATCTTACTGGGCGTGGAAAGCCACGACGACAGGAGTCGACGACTTGAGAACTCTGTCTGTGAAATCTGCTTCGTCTTGCACGTTGAAGAGAGCTTGGACGACTGGCCCGGTCTCAGCCCTCGTGGACAGCTACATGACCAAGTGCCGGGGGTCTCGAGCGTTCTCCCGAGGGTAGAGGAAGCTAAACGCGTTAAACTCCGCCTCAACATGGCCGGAGATGGATAATGTGTTGATAATTGGGGCAGAAGAGCGACTGTAGTCAGCCTTGATCCACTGGGAGCTACCTCTCTCTCCTTCCCATCCGCCAGCGAGTGCAGTCGCACGCAACCCTGCAATAATTGCCATTTAACGCTATTTATGTCAGCGCTGATTGACAAAATTACTCTTTTTGTAAAATAAGATAAATTTAAATGTTGGTTTAGGAGACTTTCAATAGTTTTGAAGGATATTTTGGGACAGTTTCTCGCCAGTCATGATTGCAAGAGGATTCGTCTGCTGCTGCTCCTCAGGGATGGGAACCAACTACAGCTGATTTGTAGGGCAAATTACTGTATATGAATTATTTTAGTGTTTTATTTAATTATACAACCAAATTACTGAGTATGTATATGTATAGATACATCTTTACATATTGTATTTAATTAATTATCCACTGGTTATACCTGATAGTATGTTTGTATCCAAATTTAATGCCATGCAGGAATCTTGCTTGACCAGCCTCTATGAATATACATATGGAAAGATACATATTTATGTGTGTATGTATTTGTCAAAGTCAAACAAGCAATCAGGAAAGTCTCTCCTGCTTTAAGGATAAAGAAATATAGATCCCTGGGCAGTAGTGCAGTGCCATTAAGCAAAGTTAAGGTTAAGCCTCGTATTGACCTATATAATATGACAACCTTGAGGGGCAGGCGAAAATAGCCTTCCTAATTATTTATTCGTGTACTTAGTATCGATGAAAAAAATTAACCTTCACACATGAAAGGTTATAACTGGACCGTTGTTTGACCTATTTAAATCACGTATATATATACAATAGGGGTGGTAGGAGAGGAAACGATTAAAGTATTCAGTGAGAATCCACAAGGTCTTCTCTGAACACTATTTATTTTCTTCTTCGAGGATGTGGGTCCCTTTAATCAAACCAGTGGTGGTACCCCTATATATATATGTGTGTATATATATATGGGATATATTATGTATAGTGACTGTTCAATCATGGATCCATTTCGATTATATCATAAACGTTTTAATAATTTAAAACGATTTCACGTGAGAAAACTAACATTTTCATAATGCATTCATTATAAAGTATTCGTGACCTTATTTAATGTTTAAACCCCAGCAGACGACGTCACATTTTCCCGCCACTCGCCCGACATCATACTCGCTCCCCAAATAAAAGTCTATGATATACTCCAAATAAACATCCCAATATAACACATTTTGATAGAGCAGCTTGCAAGTATGACTAAACACCGACCTATAATCATAGCATTGATTTTGTCACATTGTATCCATTATGAGGGGAGTTTGCCCACAGTATCTGATGTGACTCATCATGTTTCGTCATTCAGATTGATGACAATTGTGGAGTGGAATCGTCGAATTTAACCTTGTATAACAATGGCTGAAGGTAGCGAGGGCAGCAAAACCATCAGCCTGACGGTAAAGACCGCCAAGGACAAGCAGACGGTGGAAATCTTGGGAGATGCGACGGTAAAAGAGGTAAGTAACGCCACGTTACCCCTCTTGTCAAGGAGGGCCAAGGCATGCCAGCTTGTTGTGTCTCGTCCCAGTCTAGAAGTTTCCTCCTTGAACCCTTAGCTTTCTATGCCTTTTTGGACGGGGCCTATGGCCTCCTTAGGCCTCTAGGCCTCACCTTTAACCTGCATTAGACGGGGTTGTAAGGGGGTAAAGGGTTTAAACATGAGCTTGGAGTTAGTGGAAGGCGAGCCGGAGGAGTGGTGGTGGGCGTTTGGTACACGTGACTTGTCATTTCGTACACTGGCGTTACTCGCTGATATTGTCTAAATTATCGATTTATAGAGCTTTTTGGTCATATTTTATGAGTTTTTGTTAAGTCTATTGTACTGTTTTATTCACTCGTTCGTTTTAATGGCGTTGGGTTAGGCCTAGGGGAGGTTTTTGGAGTTGTGTACAAATTGTCCTATGGGCCCCTTTGATGGCTGGTTTCTAAACCTATCTAGGCTTGGGCTTTAGCCTCGGTGGGTAAGGCCTGGCCTAGCCTCGCTGGGTAAGGCTATCTAGGCTTGGCTTTAGGCTCGGTGGGTAAGGCCTGGCCTAGCCTCGCTGGGTAAGGCTTGGCCTAGCCTGGCTGGGTAAGGCCTGGCCTAGCCTGGCTGGGTAAGGCCTGGCCTAGCTTGGCTGGGTAAGGCCTGGCCTAGCCTGGCTGGGTAAGGCCTGGCCTAGCCTGGCTGGGTAAGGCCTGGCCTAGCCTGGCTGGGTAAGGCCTGGCCTAGCCTGGCTGGGTAAGGCCTGGCCTAGCCTGGCTGGGTAAGGCCTGGCCTAGCCTGGCTGGGTAAGGCCTGGCCTAGCCTGGCTGGGTAAGGCCTGGCCTAGCCTGGCTGGGTAAGGCCTGGCCTAGCCTGGCTGGGTAAGGCCTGGCCTAGCCTGGCTGGGTAAGGCCTGGCCTAGCCTGGCTGGGTAAGGCCTGGCCTAGCCTGGCTGGGTAAGGCCTGGCCTAGCCTGGCTGGGTAAGGCCTGGCCTAGCCTGGCTGGGTAAGGCCTGGCCTAGCCTGGCTGGGTAAGGCCTGGCCTAGCCTGGCTGGGTAAGGCCTGGCCTAGCCTGGCTGGGTAAGGCCTGGCCTAGCCTGGCTGGGTAAGGCCTGGCCTAGCCTGGCTGGGTAAGGCCTGGCCTAGCCTGGCTGGGTAAGGTCAAATTATTCACCAATGTTTGAACAAATCTTTTTTCAGATTTTCAAAAGATAAATATTGTTAGGTTATACTGGTAGATTTGGTTGGATTACTTTGGGTTGGGTTAGGTAGGTTTTAAAATCTGTTGGCGAACTATCTTTGGTACAATGTGACTTGTATCTGCCTTAACCTATTGCATCTAGAAAATCTCGAAGAGATTAGCAAATTGAAAGAGTAGAGTCTAAATTGGCGGGTGTTCAAATTTAAGTTGGCTGTATTCGGAGTATGATGTGTGAGTGGACCATGTCTGAAAAATTTTCTCTGTTTGAAAAATCAGTTGAATAGTGTACAGCTACCTGACTTGAGGATTCTGGATATGTTGGATACAGTCCCATAGAATGCTGTGATATTTATATGGGATAAAATGGGATAAAAAGCTTTGGGGAATGAAGCAGTTCACAAGTTTTCAGGAAACTTTTTCATCCTATCTCCTCCTTGGCATTTATGTCGTGATTCATATCCTTAAAACCATATTCAAGTCATACTTTCTCCTACACAATAAGTTTCTATAAATACTGCAGGTTGAATATAAATCCTTTTGTGTGACCATCTTGAGGTCATCTTGAGATGATTTCGGGGCTTAGCATCCCTGCTGCAAGGTCCTTGACCAGGCCTCCTTTTTGTTACACACTCCCAGGAAGCAGCCCGTGGCAGCTGTCTAACTCCCAGGTACCAATTTACTGCTAGGTGAACAGGAGCATCAGGGTGAAAAAAACTCTGCCCATTTGTTTCCGCCTCCACCAGGGATCGAACCCGGAACCTTAGTACTACGAATCCTGAACGCTGTCCACTCGGCTCTCAGGCCCCTGTCATAACTTAATAAATATATATTTTATGAAGGCAAAAGTCACCATATCAAGTTAGTTTTTATATAATTACTTTATTAACTGCTGTTCATTTAAGCTAAGAGGAACCAATTGAGTCACTGTTTTCCATACCAAATTTTTACTTGCTCATCATGATAAACTCAGAACTTTGGAGCATTCTTGGAGGAACAAGGCAAGTGCTTCAACGAGGATGTACTGTAGTCCAAACACTGCTACCAAGAACAGTATAATGATATCATGATGCAAGACCTCATTTGAGGGCTGATTCATGGAAGTGATTTACAGTATACTGTACCTGTAATTGTAAATCTCAAAAATACCACTTTCTAAATCTATTGTGGTCGTTTTGTATAATTTTACTATAAATACATCTTAATTTTTATTCATTTTTGTTTTTCTGACTTTGTGAGTGAAAAGATGCGAATTTACCAGTTTCCCATTGGAAATAAGTAAATTTCAAATATAACTATCCTGGTCACCAAAACAGTTGGTGGTAAATGCAGTTTTGTTTTTAGCACTTTTTAGGCATAAGTAATTAAGAAATAACACTACTGAACAAATCCACAAGGGCCGTGATGAAGGTTCGAACCTACGTCCGAGAGGATCCCAGATGCTGCCTTATCGACTGAGCTGTCGTAGCTCAGTCGATTAAGGTGGCACCTGGGATCCTCTCGGATGTAGGTTCGAACCCTCGTCACGGCCCTTGTGGATTTGTTCATTTGATGCAACACGCTATTGTAGTTTGTGTGTGTAAATAACACTGCTGTATCCAAGAACAATTTTTTAATGTACAGTAAATAAAGTTCCCAATTATTTTAGAAATGTTAGGCCTACATAATAAATAATTCATGGCAAATTAAATATTGAAGACTAAGCCAACGAATTCTAATTCAGAAAAATAGTGTAACCAAAGTTTTAAAATATTTTCTGTTTTAAGTACTGTACTGAAATACTGCACTGTACTGTACTTCAATTTTTTTTTACCCATGCAAGATGATTAAAAATTTAAAATACTGCCCAGTAAATAATGACTTATGCCTTACCTAACCTCTCTTAGGGCAATATATTGGCATACAGCATAAATTTTAATGTTTTGTAAATCGCAGTTACCAATAATATACCTTAACAGTATAAATTTTGGGAAGCATAAATTGCTAATTGAATAAGGATGATACTAATAAAATACAGTACAGTACTGTAATAGTAATACAATGTAGTTATTTATACTGTATAATACAATATACAGTTTATTGGTGGGTACAAAAGTTCTTATATTGTATAAGCCACAACATAAATTGTAAAGCTTGACCCATAATCCTGAAATTTATTGTAAGGATATTGTACTGTATTTGTAATTTAGTTTTTGTCCTACACATGTAAAAATGTAAATGGTTTTACATTTCAAGAAAGATTGAAAGACATGCTGCATTATAAATCATTTAATACTAAAATATCTCATGGTTTAAGTGAACATATGTACAGTACAGTATTTCTAAACAATGCATGTTCCTGGAGAGGGTGTTGAGAGTTTTGCTCCGAGCCCAGCTTTGGGGGACAGGCTCAGTGTATAACTTGGTCTAGTAACTTTACACGACACACAGAAATCACAGTAGTGTAATTACCTAAGTGTAGTTATAGGATGAGAGCTACGCTCATGGTGTCCCGTCTTCCCAGCACTCTTTGTCATATAGATGCATCAAAAGAACAAATCCACAAAGGCTTGTGGATTTAAGCTACCACGTCGTAGCTCAGTCGATTAGGGCAGCGTCTGGGATCCTCTCGGATGTAGGTTCAAAACCTCGTCACGGCCCTTGTGGATTCGTTCACGTGGTCTAGTAAGCTGTTGCTCTGAGTGGGCTCTACACCCTCTGTTTACACATGCTTTAATAAATTCTACAATAAACCGATTCACTAATAATGCCTACAGTTTTTATACCATCAGGAAGTCTGTTATAAGAGTTTTTTGTGAATCGATAAGAGACTATAACTTATCAGACAACAAAGATATTTATATTGTTTTAATGAGGGTTCTTGTGGTTCATAATTACCCATAGCCAAGGCTGCCCAATGCCTCTTGGAATTATGCAAATAAAGGAGAAATACAACATTTGTTTACTTCAAAGTTTGTCCTGAAAGTTGAATGTGAAAAAACATAACTTTACTCCAAAATAAATTCATTTTATAACTGACTAAAATTGAAGGCAGATGATGCTCCATATCTACTCACCATCTGAGCATTGAATGAGCTTTAATTTATAAATAATTCTTATTTAAATGATTCATTACTATGCGGTTTTTCCATAGAACTTTTCAAGGAAGTCATTTTACATGGTAGATTTAAATGCCAAGTTTCCTATGTACATCATTACAGATTCCTGAATATCGGACGAAAAAGTTTATTAAACTTTGTTACGAGTGGATAGTGTCGGTGTTTAATCTGTAACTGTTTTTTTTTCAGTTACGTGAAGTGGTCAGTGAAAAGTTTATGCAGCTCTGGAGCAAGTCTGCCTTATATTTGCCGGTAAAATATTGAAAGATGGTAAGTTTTTATTTTGTAAACTTTAATCTCGATTCCATTTATGATTTTCTTTTTTTTTTTCTTTTTCTTGAAACTGGTTTTCAGTTTTTAAAATGGTGCCTGAATAAATAGTTTTTGTATTATAAATGTTTTCATAACATAAACATTCTTTTCCTGTCTGGTTAACTGTGTGATTAAACCTCTGTCTGATGAACTTTGTCACATTCACGACGAACTGCAAAATATTTTCTCTCAAGTTAGATTATTATTTATAAGATAGCCACTTAAACTATGACAAAATTGCTTTAATTAAAAGAAGTAACTACACGAATAAAGGTTTCCCATTTCATGTACTCTTCATCTGCATTCCCTGGGCTTTAAACAGTTCCACATGCAACTGCGTTAATGTATTTCAAAGTAGAGCACTTTTCTAAATAAACCAGCTTCATATTGTGTGAATTACAATTGGGCAATAAGAATTGTTGGGGATATATTGACAAGCTAAGTAAACAAAATGTTAGAATAAATAGATGGAAGTCAGTCATAATTTTTATTAATTTGGGCACTACATCTTGGATGTATAAATTTTGTATTGTAGTCATCATCCTGCATGTTTGATTGTATTTTGCCAGCTCTACCGTGATGGTTACTTTCTATGTTTTTTGGAATTGAAATTAAAAAAGCATCTTGTCCTCATTTAAGAATATATAACATTCATAAAATTCTAAGCCAAGTTTTATATTACTTATAGGTGGTTATTTGTTTCATGTTTGTGTTTTGCCTGAATGCCTAATATTTTTCAACAGGTGAAAAACTGGATCAGCACAATATTAAAGATGGTCTGACGGTACATTTAGTAATCAAGGGCGGTGGAAGTGCAGGGACGCAGCAGCCTAACAATCGCCCTTCAACTACTACTACTAATAACTCGAGCTCGTCGACCACAACTCCAAATACAGCATCAAATAATCAGGCCAATGCAGCTAATCCATTTGCTGGGTTGAGTGGATTAGGTGGACTTGGTATTGGAGGTCTAAGTGGATTGGGAAGCATGGGGATGGGTAACCCAAATTTTCAAGAGTTGCAACAGCGTATGCAAAGGGAAATGCTCGGTAACCCAGAGATGATGAGACAGATAATGGATAATCCATTCGTCCAGCAGTTGATGAATAACCCCGAATATATGCGTGCCATCATTACATCCAACCCACAGATGCAACAGCTGATGGAGGTAAGCATTGACAAGTTGAATGTCTTCCATGACAAAGTTGTCATGGAAGAAGATGCCTTCATGCACAGCTTCAAAGCCAGATACATATTACCAAAAATGTCAATGTTGGCAGAATTTAAATAAATTGCACCAGATACAGCAAGGCTGGTAGGCAGGGCATCACAAATAATACATTTCCTAACTTCCCCACAGTCAGTGGTAAGCAAGCACCATCTTTGGCCACCACCACATAACCCTATCTATCACTTACTACTTGTTTGTTTATTTATTTTGCAGACTTTTCTCCTTTTATCCTTATCTCCTCCCTTCTGCCCTTGCCACAAGCCTGTGTGCTCTGTCCACCACCTGTGCTGAACTTACACCCAACTTGTACTATGCTCTTTATACCAGCATGTACGTGTTACACTGAATATAATTATTTCTTCCTTTATTAATAACCACACTGTTTGTATCTTGATGTGTTATGGTAGTTCCATTCTTATTTGCCCTTGTGTTGTTGAGCCACATCTTATTCTTCGTTCCTTCTCTGTTGCTGGTATATTTTTATTGTTTATCATCATTATCACTTGTCCTCTTGTACTCTCTCATCCACATATGCTTATTAACAATTTTTTCATACCTCTCCTAATATCAAGTTTTTCTTAACCTTTACATGTGCCTTTCATTGTCATACATTGCAAGGATTGCAAGCTGCTTGTCATGTCAGTGTCATTCAACTGAGGTAGCTTCTGAGAAGTAAAATAACTTTTCTCCAATCCACAGCGCAACCCTGAAATTTCCCACATGCTTAACAACCCAGAGATGCTGAGACAGACAATGGAATTAGCACGAAATCCTGCCATGTTGCAAGAATTGATGAGGTCTCATGATAGAGCGCTCTCTAACCTTGAATCAATTCCAGGTCAGTAACATGCACAGTGCAGTCCAAAGAAATCAGTTTTAACATTTGCTTTCCATCTTGATATAATGTTACGATGCACTCTGGCTTCATGACCATGGACCAAGCTAACCGTTCTTTGTTTACGTTGTATGTGTGTGTGTGTGTGCAGTTTTTTCAGGTTTGTCATTTGCTCGTTTTATCTACATAAGCTTTTTCCTACTGATTTTATCCATGAACTACTACAGCATTCAAGAAATAAAGTTGAATTTGTCAAAGTAGGGTAATTATATTCATAGAATAGTGTTAAGTCTAAAGTAATTGGTCCTGGAAAACCACTTTCTAATGGGAGTTAATCATTCTTCTTGGATTTTCTTGCAAAGCCTTTTTGTGCTTATTTCCATTTACCTCACCAAATCCCATGATGCTTGTATCATCTAGATTCCAGTACAGTAATGGCATAATCGGTCATATGGGTCAATTAGGAAATTTTAGGGCGGGCATGTCAAACATGCTGCCTTTGGGCTGCATGTAGCCTTTACAAGCACACCTGCAGCCCGCACAAAGTTACTGTAATTATTATAGAATATAATATACAGTAATAGAAAAAATATTCTGCTATAGTTTTTATTAAATGACTTCAATTAGTTGTCGTGTGTGCCCTCATGATAACATAAATGGTGATCCATATGGCCCTCGGGGGGACCCAGTTTTGACATGCCTTTTTTAGGGCATTTTGTTGCACTATTCATGATGTTTTTGTTTAAATGGCAGAGCAGAGATCTTGCTAGGAGCTTCATTGGTGGTGTCAAGTGACTTGGCCAATGAGGTGCAAGTGGTCACATGACGAATTTATTGGGTGGACTATCCAAGTATGTTGTCAGAATGAGACTGCTCTTGGGGATCTAGGTTTTCTTCATATAGACAGATAGCTACTTTACCAAGATTCTGTGGTGATACATTATCTCTTTTTGCTTCATTTTCTTGAAATTCGAGGAAGGAGATGGACCGGTGGGTGTGGCGTGACTCGTGATACTGTATCTTTAACGTGTACTTGCCTAGTTGTGCTTGCGGGGGTTGAGCTTTGGTTTTTTGGTCCCACTCTCGACACAATGTGTGATTGTGAAAGGAAGAAAGCATTCGGCACTATTGTGGGAGTATTGTTGTCTAAGACATGGTAATGTAATTGTAGGAGAGGAAATTGCACCTTAAAATAGTAAGAACAGACCAGAAAAAATAGAATTTATTGATGTAGAAACTTAGAAAAGTTGAAGTTTGGTGCTAGGAAATGGAATTGTTTCATTTACTAGAGTGGGAGAAGATATAATTTACTAAAATGTAATATTTTATTAATATATTAATCTTATTAATATATTACAATTCTTTCTACAGGTGGATTAGTGCCCTTCAGAGAATGTACAGAGATATTCAGGAACCCATGCTGAATGCAGCACAAGAGCAGTTTGGTCCAAATCCATTTGCTTCTCTTGTAGGCAACAGTGCTGCTAGTAAGTTTTGTAAACACTGTCAAGGTTCACTTATCCTGAAACTGCTTGACATCTAAAGAATAGACAGTGTACATACTGTAGTAAAAACAAACTAAATATATTTTTGCTGTTGTTAGAACTGGTCAAATATAGGCAATTTTTATGAAATGAGAAATTGTGTTCGATACAGGTGGCTCTTGATCAGTGTGAGGTTATATGTATTTCTGGAAAATCTTTTAGTATGCCAAGTTACTTCGTATTCTGATTCTCATACTTATATCCTTCTAGCAGTAGTTTGTAAAAAGTCAGTTTGCTAGCTCACAAGATTAAATGTTTGAGTGCATGAGCCAACTGGGAGATGAGGTATAAATATGGAAGACATAAGTGCCGAGAAGTTTTCCACAACAAGACAATAGTCAGGAGCTCTGCCACCTTGCATTTGGCCAAACTAGCCTCTCGTGCATGCTCAGACAATCCTTGCATGGATGAACCTGCAGACCATTTACTACAAATTCTCCATATCAAATCTCCTTCCTTTCCTACTCTACATTTAATTGTTTCTACATATCCTCTTTTAATAATTTTTGCATATAACTCTCAATATCTGCTATTTTCTCACTTATGAACTTCTTTCCCTGTTGATATGTCAGCTGAGACAAGCAAACAAAGATCAGTAACACTGATCTAAGCAAATGCAAATGAACCACATTGAAAATGGGAAGATGCGACTGAACTTTGACAATGGTTATGTAAATAATAGAAAGTGCTTAATCAAGCTTCCCATTTTTCTATGTGGTTCATTGCACATACACTGTACTTACCTAATTTTTTTATGTTTGTGCACATGTGTATGTGTGATGAATAATAGTTAAAGAACCATGTACTAATTAGATGCAGAATATGTTAAGAGACCCCCATTGTCAGTGTGTAACAAATGTAAGCTAGTTTTGCAGATGAAAAGTCATAATAACATTGAAAAATCACACTCAACTTGACAATGGTCCAGGACTGACCGAAACTTCGTCGTCGTCGTCGTCTTCAATTTCTAGTGTGTGGTTTGGTCAGTATAGGCTAAGTTTTGCTTTTATATCAAATTATTTAATCATTTTTTCATTTTAGTTGATGCTGCCCAAGCTGGTCATGAGAACAGTGACCCTCTACCAAACCCTGGGCACCACGTGGTTCAACACCTGGTGCCCCAACCACATCCACACCTTCGTCAAGCACAAGCACCCTCCAACACGAGCTCGACTCCAAGTACTACCTCTGCTTCATCCACTTCAGCTACCCCAGGCTTGGGTGGACTTGGTTGTCAGGGATGTTGCAAAGTCCTGGAATGCAGTCGCTGATGCAACAGATGATGGAAAATCCACAGCTTATGTCTTCTATGATTAATGCTCCATATACGCAGACCATGTTTTCAGGTTGGTGGCCTTTTTTATTTTGTTTTGGGTGCACCAGTTATTGACTTCACCGTAAAATTTACTTTCATATATATTATGTGATAAAGAAGTGTACGGTATTTATAATAATTGTTCTAACTGGTTTATTTATTTATTTATCTTCTTTCAGAGTCTGTCAGCCAACCCAGAATTAGCTCAACAATTATTGGCTCAAATCCATTATTTGCTGGCAACCAAGTTCTCCAGGAACAGATGCGAACTATGCTGCCTACTTTCCTTAATCAAGCAAAATCCGGAAGTTCAGAGCTTTATGCCCATCCACAAGTAAGCATAGAATTTGCATTTCTAGTTCAGACTTTAATGGAGAGATGTGAAGTGCAAAGCCAATAAGCAGGATGATTGAGAGGGTCTGAGCATGTTAAACAAATGATGATAGTAGACTGTGTACTCAAATCTGAGGGTGGGAGATGGCATAGACTGGTGTACTCAAATCTGAGGGTGGGAGATGGCAATGAAGGCTGAATGATGATGGCAGAACATAGCGAGCGTGGAAATTAAGTATGAACAACGCATATTGAGTGCCGAAATACAGAACTGTGTGGAAGCAGTTTGTACGGAAAATGGGCCAAGAATGTATGTGTATTGCGTATGTCAGTTAATAATGCCACAAAGCAGCTAATCTAAAGGAGGAGTGGAGTGGAGTGATG
>WNGS01039543.1:6157413-6167501 GCA_020271785.1 Procambarus virginalis | reverse complement strand
TATCGATTCACAAAACTCTTATAACAGACTTCCTGATGGTATAAAAACTGTAGGCATTATTAGTGAATCGGTTTATTGTAGAATTTATTAAAGCATGTGTAAACAGAGGGTGTAGAGCCCACTCAGCGCAACAGCTTACTAGACCAAGTGAACGAATCCACAAGGCTGTGACAAGGGTTTGAACCTACGTCCGAGGGGATCCCAACGCTGCCCTAATCGACTGAGCTACGACATGTAGCTCAAATCCACAAGCCTTATGGATTTGTTCTTTGATGCATCACACTATTGTGATTTCTGTGTGTAGTGTAAAGTTACTAGACCCAAGTTATACACTGAGCCTGGCCCCCAAAGCTGGGCTCGGAGTAAAACTCTCAACACCCTCTCCAGGAACATGCATTGTTTAGAAATACTGTACTGTACATATGTTCACTTAAACCATGAGATATTTTAGTATTAATGATTTATAATGCAGCATGTCTTTCAATCTTCTTGAAATGTAAAACCATTTACATTTTTACATGTGTAGGACAAAAACTAAATTACAAATACAGTACAATATCCTTACAATAAATTTCAGGATTAGGGTCAAGCTTTACAATTTATGTTGTGGCTTACAATATAAGAACTTTTGTACCCACCAATAAACTGTATATTGTATTATACAGTATAAATAACTACATTGTATTACTATTACAGTACTGTATTTTATCAGTGTCATCCTTATTCAATTAGCAATTTATGCTTCCCAAATTTATACTGTTAGGTATATTATGGTAACTGCGATTTACAAAACATTAAAATTTATGCTGTATGCCAATATATTGCCCTAAGAGAGGTTAGGTAAGGCATAAGTCATTATTTACTGGGCAGTATTTTAAATTTTAATCATCTTGCATGGGTAAAAAAAAATTGAGTACAGTACAGTACAGTATTTCAGTACAGTACTTAAAACAGAAATATTTTAAAACTTTGGTTACACTATTTTCTGAATTAGAATTCGTTGGCTTAGTCTTCAATATTTAATTTGCCATGAATTATTTATATGTAGGCCTAACATTTCTAAAATAATTGGGAACTTTATTTACTGTACATTAAAAAATTGTTCTTGGATACAGCAGTGTTATTTACACACACAAACCACAATAGCGTGTTGCATCAAATGAACAATCCCACAAGGGCCGTGACGAGGGTTCGAACCTACATCCGAGAGGATCCCAGATGCCACCTTAATCGACTGAGCTATGAGAGTCCAGTCGATTAAGGCAGCATCTGGGATCCTCTCGGACGTAGGTTCGAACCTTCATCACGGCCCTTGTGGATTTGTTCAGAAGTGTTATTTCTTAATTGCTTATGCCTAAAAAGGGCTAAAAACAAAACTGCATTTACCACCAACTGTTTTGGTGACCAGGATAGTTATATTTGAAATTTACTTATTTCCAATGGGAAACTGGTAAATTCGCATCTTTTCACTCACAAAGTCAGAAAACAAGAATGAATAAAAATTAACATGTATTTATAGCAAAGTTATACAAAATGACCACAATAGATTTAGAAAGTGGTAGTTTTGAGATTTACAATTACAGTATACTGTAAATCACTTCCATGAATCAGCCCTCAAATGAGGTCTTGCATCATGATATTATACTGTTCTTGGTAGCAGTGTTTGGACTACAGTACATCCTGGTTGAAGCACTTGCCTTGTTCCTCCAAGAATGCTCCAAAGTTCTCCTTGAGTTTATCATGATGAGCAAGTAAAAATTTGGTATGGAAAACAGTGACTCAATTGGTTTCTCTAGCTTAAATGAACAGCAGTTAATAAAGTAATTATATAAAAACTAACTTGATATGGTGACTTTTGCCTTCATAAAATATATATTTATTAAGTTATGACAGGGGCCTGAGAGCTGAGTGGACAGCGTTCAGGATTCGTAGTACTAAGGTTCCGGGTTCGATCCCTGGTGGAGGCGGAAACAAATGGGCAGAGTTTTTTCACCCTGATGCTCCTGTTCACCTAGCAGTAAATTGGTACCTGGGAGTTAGACAGCTGCCACGGGCTGCTTCCTGGGAGTGTGTAACAAAAAGGAGGCCTGGTCAAGGACCTTGCAGCAGGGATGCTAAGCCCCGAAATCATCTCAAGATGACCTCAAGATGGTCACACAAAAGGATTTATATTCAACCTGCAGTATTTATAGAAACTTATTGTGTAGGAGAAAGTATGACTTGAATATGGTTTTAAGGATATGAATCACGACATAAATGCCAAGGAGGAGATAGGATGAAAAAGTTTCCTGAAAACTTGTGAACTGCTTCATTCCCCAAAGCTTTTTATCCCATTTTATCCCATATAAATATCACAGCATTCTATGGGACTGTATCCAACATATCCAGAATCCTCAAGTCAGGTAGCTGTACACTATTCAACTGATTTTTCAAACAGAAAATTTTTCAGACATGGTCCACTCACACATCATACTCCGAATACAGCCAACTTAAATTTGAACACCCGCCAATTTAAACTCTACTCTTTCAATTTGCTAATCTCTTCGAGATTTTCTAGATGCAATAGGTTAAGGCAGATACAAGTCACATTGTACCAAAGATAGTTCGCCAACAGATTTTAAAACCTACCTAACCCAACCAAAGTAATCCAACCAAATCTAACAGTATAACCTAACAATATTTATCTTTTGAAAATCTGAAAAAAGATTTGTTCAAACATTGGTGAATAATTTGACCTTACCCAGCCAGGCTAGGCCAGGCCTTACCCAGCCAGGCTAGGCCAGGCCTTACCCAGCCAGGCTAGGCCAGGCCTTACCCAGCCAGGCTAGGCCAGGCCTTACCCAGCCAGGCTAGGCCAGGCCTTACCCAGCCAGGCTAGGCCAGGCCTTACCCAGCCAGGCTAGGCCAGGCCTTACCCAGCCAGGCTAGGCCAGGCCTTACCCAGCCAGCTAGGCCAGGCCTTACCCAGCCAGGCTAGGCCAGGCCTTACCCAGCCAGGCTAGGCCAGGCCTTACCCAGCCAGGCTAGGCCAGGCCTTACCCAGCCAGGCTAGGCCAGGCCTTACCCAGCCAGGCTAGGCCAGGCCTTACCCAGCCAGGCTAGGCCAAGCCTTACCCAGCGAGGCTAGGCCAGGCCTTACCCACCGAGGCTAAAGCCCAAGCCTAGATAGGTTTAGAAACCAGCCATCAAAGGGGGCCCATAGGACAATTTGTACACAACTCCAAAAACCTCCCCTAGGCCTAACCCAACGCCATTAAAACGAACGAGTGAATAAAACAGTACAATAGACTTAACAAAAACTCATAAAATATGACCAAAAAGCTCTATAAATCGATAATTTAGACAATATCAGCGAGTAACGCCAGTGTACGAAATGACAAGTCACGTGTACCAAACGCCCACCACCACTCCTCCGGCTCGCCTTCCACTAACTCCAAGCTCATGTTTAAACCCTTTACCCCCTTACAACCCCGTCTAATGCAGGTTAAAGGTGAGGCCTAGAGGCCTAAGGAGGCCATAGGCCCCGTCCAAAAAGGCATAGAAAGCTAAGGGTTCAAGGAGGAAACTTCTAGACTGGGACGAGACACAACAAGCTGGCATGCCTTGGCCCTCCTTGACAAGAGGAGTAACGTGGCGTTACTTACCTCTTTTACCGTCGCATCTCCCAAGATTTCCACCGTCTGCTTGTCCTTGGCGGTCTTTACCGTCAGGCTGATGGTTTTGCTGCCCTCGCTACCTTCAGCCATTGTTATACAAGGTTAAATTCGACGATTCCACTCCACAATTGTCATCAATCTGAATGACGAAACATGATGAGTCACATCAGATACTGTGGGCAAACTCCCCTCATAATGGATACAATGTGACAAAATCAATGCTATGATTATAGGTCGGTGTTTAGTCATACTTGCAAGCTGCTCTATCAAAATGTGTTATATTGGGATGTTTATTTGGAGTATATCATAGACTTTTATTTGGGGAGCGAGTATGATGTCGGGCGAGTGGCGGGAAAATGTGACGTCGTCTGCTGGGGTTTAAACATTAAATAAGGTCACGAATACTTTATAATGAATGCATTATGAAAATGTTAGTTTTCTCACGTGAAATCGTTTTAAATTATTAAAACGTTTATGATATAATCGAAATGGATCCATGATTGAACAGTCACTATACATAATATATTATATATACACACATATATATATATAGGGGTACCACCACTGGTTTGATTAAAGGGACCCACATCCTCGAAGAAGAAAATAAATAGTGTTCAGAGAAGACCTTGTGGATTCTCACTGAATACTTTAATCGTTTCCTCTCCTACCACCCCTATTGTATATATATACGTGATTTAAATAGGTCAAACAACGGTCCAGTTATAACCTTTCATGTGTGAAGGTTAATTTTTTTCATCGATACTAAGTACACGAATAAATAATTAGGAAGGCTATTTTCGCCTGCCCCTCAAGGTTGTCATATTATATAGGTCAATACGAGGCTTAACCTTAACTTTGCTTAATGGCACTGCACTACTGCCCAGGGATCTATATTTCTTTATCCTTAAAGCAGGAGAGACTTTCCTGATTGCTTGTTTGACTTTGACAAATACATACACACATAAATATGTATCTTTCCATATGTATATTCATAGAGGCTGGTCAAGCAAGATTCCTGCATGGCATTAAATTTGGATACAAACATACTATCAGGTATAACCAGTGGTAATTAATTAAATACAATATGTAAAGATGTATCTATACATATACATACTCAGTAATTAGGTTGTATAATTAAATAAAACACTAAAATAATTCATATACAGTAATTTGCCCTACAAATCAGCTGTAGTTGGTTCCCATCCCTGAGGAGCAGCAGCAGACGAATCCTCTTGCAATCATGACTGGCGAGAAACTGTCCCAAAATATCCTTCAAAACTATTGAAAGTCTCCTAAACCAACATTTAAATTTATCTTATTTTACAAAAAGAGTAATTTTGTCAATCAGCGCTGACATAAATAGCGTTAAATGGCAATAATTGCAGGAGTTGCGTGCGACTGCACTCGCTGGCGGATGGGAAGGAGAGAGAAGTAGCTCCCAGTGGATCAAGGCTGACTACAGTCGCTCTTCTGCCCCAATTATCAACACATTATCCATCTCCGGCCATGTTGAGGCGGAGTTTAACGCGTTTAGCTTCCTCTACCCTCGGGAGAACGCTCGAGACCCCCGGCACTTGGTCATGTAGCTGTCCACGAGGGCTGAGAACCGGGCCAGTCGTCCAAGCTCTCTTCAACGTGCAAGACGAAGCAGATTTCACAGACAGAGTTCTCAAGTCGTCGACTCCTGTCGTCGTGGCTTTCCACGCCCAGTAAGATACGATGGTGTTGTGTCCGTGTAAGGTACTCGCCTATTTGTATTCACCTATTTGTGCTTGCGGGGGTTGAGCTCTGGCTCTTTGGTCCCGCCTCTCAACTGTCAATCAACTGGTGTACAGGTTCCTGAGCCTACTGGGCTCTATTTTTTTTTTTTTTTGAGATATATACAAGAGTTTTTACATTCTTGTACAGCCACTAGTACGCGTAGCGTTTCGGGCAGGTCCCTGGAATACGATCCCGCCGCGAAGAATCGTTTTTTCATCCAAGTACACATTTTACTGTTGAGTTAAACAGAGACTACAGTTAAGGATTTGCGCCCAGTAAATCCTCCCCGGCCAGGATACGAACCCATGACATAGCGCTCGCGGAACTCGCTCAACTCGCTCGGTTGTGAGTTGAGAACAACCCTGACTATTACCTTAGAACCTCTGAACATAAATAAGTAATGAATATTAATAATATTGTGCTATCATATCTACATGTAAAACTGTGTATGGAGTCAGCCTCCACCACATCACTTCCTAATGCATTCCATTTGTCAACCACCCTGACACTAAAAAAGTTCTTTCTAACGTCTCTAAGGCTCACTTCGGGCACTCAATTTCTGGGTAGGACAGAAATGGTTGGGCTTGTTTCATTTCACATAATAATTAATAATAATAATAATTCATTGGGTCGAGGGACAGGCAGCCAGATTATTCAAACGGTACATGTTAGGCTTATATCAAGGTTTCCCTCCCCCCCCCCAGGGTTGAATTACTGACCCTCCCCAGGATGCAACCCCCACAACAAGCTGACTAACTCCCGGGTACCAATTTAATGCTAGGTGGACAGGGGGCATTAGGGGGTAAGGAAACTCGCCCAACCATTTTTGTGCCGTCTGGGATATGAACCTGGAATTCTCGGTTGTGAGTTGAGAACAACCCTGACTATTACCTTAGAACCTCTGAACATAAATAAGTAATGAATATTAATAATATTGTGCTATTGCATTGCTATTGCATTGCTCTTCAACAAGTCGCTTGAACTCCAAACCTTTCCAGATATTCTAAAAAAGCGAGAGTAACCCTGTCCACAAATGTGTGATCTCACAGATGTTAACAACTACAGACCTATATCAATCCTGTCTAACTTGTCAAAAATATTTGAAAAACTAATCTACAAGCAGCTTTACTCTATCTAGCCAAACACAATATACTTAGCTCTTGTCAATATGGCTTCAGACCTGAAAAAAGCACTAACGATGCACTTATTAGTATGATTAACTTGATTCATGCAGCTCTTGATAAAAATGAGTTCCCTGTTGGGTTATTTGTGGACCTGCATAAGGCTTTTGACACTGTCAACCACCAAAACCTTCTTCTTAAATTACATCATTATGGTGTCAGAGGACACTCCCTGCAATACCTCAAATCTTATCTTACTGACAGGCTCCAGTATGTTTCTGTGAATAATTCAATTTCTCCCACCCTACCTATCAACATCGGTGTTCCTCAGGGCAGCATACTTGGCCCTCTCCTCTTTCTCATCTACATTAATGACCTTCCAAATGCCTCCCAACACCTCAAACCAATTCTATTTGCTGACGACACAACCTTCATTTACTCCAGTCCTGACCCCCTTGCTCTAAATGCCACAGTAAATACTGAGCTAAATAAAGTCCATCTTTGGCTAACTGCCAACAAACTCACCCTTAACATTGACAAAACTTCTATATTCTGTTTGGCAATAAATCCTCTAATCAAATAAATCTCAGAATAAACAATACCCAAATTTGTAACAAAAGATGGCAAATTCCTTGGCATTCTGATTGACCACTAGCTGAATTTCCAGGGACACATTCTAAATATATCAAAAAAAGTTTAAAAACTGTTGGCATTCTTTCTAAGATCAGATATTATGTACCTTGCCCTGCCCTGCCCTGGTGACTCTCTATTACTCCTCATCTATCCATATCTCAGCTATGGTATTTGTGCTTGGGGTTCTACTACCCAAAATCATTTACGTCCTCTAATTACTCAACACACAGCTGCTATTAGGACAATATCCAACTCTGGCCCCAGACATCACTCGGTACCCCTACTCAAATCTATGAATATGTTAGATATTAAGTCACTGCACATTCTCTCATGTGTACTATACATATACTGTATAAAATGCTGAACTGTAATGCCAATCCTGACCTCAAAAGCTTCATTGAAGGTTGTAACAGAACAGAACCCATGAGCACCACACCAGAAACAAGTTTTGATATTCCAAGAGTATGACTTAATCAAACTAAATGCTCTACAAATCAAGGAACCCAGAATGTGGAATGACCTTCCCAATCATGTTGAAGACTGTACCTCTCTCAACCATTTAAGATAAAAACGAAGCACTACCTAATAAATTCCCTGTAACCTACCTTACCCCTCTATTGTCAACCCATGTCTGTTTTTTTAAAACGCTGTTTGTCGACCTAATTGTATTTGTGCTGCTTTTTCAGCCATGTTCCCCCCTTTTTTATTTTTATTTGTTCTCAACACATTTTATTCTTATACTCAATTAGTATTAAGTTTGTCATTAATGTTTTTCCTGCCCGAAACGCTTTGCGTAATAGTGGCTTTAGGCATTGTATGTACTAGCTCTATCTATAAATCTATCAATTTTTGTAAAATCTCTTGTATGTATGTACCTTACCTGAATAACATTTATTATTTATTATTATTATATATAATTAATTAATGAACATTAATAATGACAATAATAATCAAATAATGAACATTAATAATTAAATTATGAACATTAATAATTAATGAATATAATGCCTCTGTTCACCTATCAGTAAATAGGTACCCAGGCATTAAGTAACTGTTGTGGACCGCATTCTGGAAGTAGTAATTTTTTCGACCTTAGGAGTACCTCAAAAATGCTAATGTATATACACCATAGGCTTCCTGTCTCTGATAAAACTGGTTACTAATGAATTCTTGTTATATATAAATGCAGCAACCACAGGCCTGTATCAAAGTACTGTAGTGTAACACACACAATTCCAAAGCATATTCTTATAACATTTGACTAGGATGTTCTTGCGTGCCTCGCAAGTGTGTTTCTTGGGGGCATCGCGGCTGAGTATACAGCACTTGGGGTCGCAGTCCTAAGGGGCAGGGTTCGATCCCCGGCAGAGGCAGAACCAAATGGGCAGGGTTTCTATCATCCTGGTGCACCTGTTTACCTGGCAGTAAATAGGTATCTGGGAGTTAGATGGCTGCTTCCCTGGGAATGTGTGGTGTGTTAGACATATGTGAACTAGACATAATAGAGGAAAAATAAATTGGTTAGAAATTTGGGTCCATGAGCTAATAGCCGATTCTGCAAACACACAATAGTTAATACAAAATTTGCAGATCAACATAGTCATACACACTCAGTTGTACCTTAGTCTTTAGTGGGGGTTTACATCCTAATTTTTTTCCTTTACCTATTGATAGTTTTAATTTATTAAACTTTTGCTTTATCCTTATGAACTGTTAACTAATTTTCATCAAATGGAAACTGTATATATGCATTGTACATTGTTCAAATTCAATGTTTATTCAGGTAAAGTACATACATACAAGGGGTGATACAATATTGATGAGTTTATAGATAGAGCTAGTATATACAATGCCTAAAGCCACTATTACGCAAAGCGTTTTGGCCAGAAACTTGTTGTGTTCATACCGTTGCTAGCTACTGGTAACAAAATTTCTGGTTTACAAGAATACACAGTAGTCAATCATCGCTTTCTTTCATTTGAGGATTTGTATTTGCCCTTCCTGAACAGGCTTGACTAATAAATAAGATTTTTTAGATTTGTTTGCAACAGCTTGATATGCATATCCTCCATAGGTGTTTTTAGTAATACAATTCAATACTGAATTTTTGTATATATTGTATATTGATTTAATTTTAATTTGTATCATTAGGCATACGTTATCCTTTTAAATTTGCTTGTCTCTTAGTCAAACTGCACATGTTTTTCACTGTAAATTATTAATGTAGTAATCGATCCTTTACAGATGGTGTGGACCCTGTAAGCTTCTGGCCCACGTCTAGAGACCATTATTGGAGGCAGGGGAGATAAAGTTCACCTGGCTAAAGTTGATATCGATGATGTTCAGATATCGCACTCGATTATGGGGTGAGTTATAATACAGTACTGCGTTTAGGTTTTTTGTTATTTTTTTGTTATTCTGTATTAGCTAAGAAGTAATGAACTAGAGCAATTAGAGAAAACAGTTGTTATACAAAATCTACCCTCCATCACCGACGTGGGAAGCCGTCGGCCGAGCGGACAGCATGCTGGACTTGTGATCCTGTGGTTGCTGGGTTCGATCCCAGGCGCCGGCGAGAAACAATGGGCAGAGTTTCTTTCACCCTATGCCCCTGTTACCTAGCAGTAAAATAGGTTACCGGGTGTTAGTCAGCTGTCACGGGCTGCTTCCTAGGGGTGGAGGCCTGGTCGAGGACCGGGCCGCGGGGACACAAAAAAAGAAAAAAGCCCCGAAATCATCTCAAGATAGATCACCACATCTTTCACACTAAATACTGCACCATCACACTTCAGCAGCATCCACTACTTCATACAACTGGTGAAAGTGTTTCCCATAAATTATTTAAAAAAAATCAAACATTCAGTCTTTTAAATGATTGAATCTAGTTATTTTTTACCATTTCTCATGTGCTGTTCAA
>WNGS01039543.1:6128730-6143939 GCA_020271785.1 Procambarus virginalis | reverse complement strand
GGTCCCTGCGTGCCCTTGCCAGCAATGTCTGGCCGTGCCAAGCTTGCGGCCGGCTGTACCCACCCCACCTGACAAAAACTGGCTGGCCAACCCCCTGACCACGCATGGCTACAGTTCTGCCAGGCTCGGGGGAACACCCCGGCATCTTTCGATTTTTTTCCCCCGTAGCTTAAAAGCTTCCAGGAGATACGACAGTAGAGTCCAGGATGTTGATAGCCTTTGGTGAAAACATTACCGGCCTCTGACGTCAAGTGACGTCAAGTACATCGCAGTTTGTCCATATATATTTTGAAAAATTCTACATGATTTGTTTCATATTATATAGCACAAATTTTTCGTGATGATGTGTGTCAAGGTAACCTGCGATACAGAGATGATTTAGCTCTGAACGGAGTGGAACCAGAGTGACACCAACAGGCAGGAAGCCACAGTTTTTGGTAGTCAGGACAGAGGTTGGTGTTGGTATTATTTGGCTATTTTTAGAAATTAGAAAAAATACACATGGTACATATGAGTCTTGTATGTTATATTCGTTGTAAATATTGGTTGGATTTTTACTTTCCTGTGGATTACAACTTGCAAGGGAAACAGCAGGCAAAAGGTAAATTACGTAAGTCTATTATAAAAAAGCAAGTCTTAAAATATTCCTAGCCTAGCCTCGTAGTAATATTGAGGTTACGGTCTGGAATATATCATGAATAAAAAGACTAAAATAAATAAACACGATATTACAAATAAAGTGAAATATGACTTGCATAACGAGAAGAAAAAATGTACAAAATTTCCGCCTACTGAAGACCGGTAATTCAGCTGAGCGCTTTGATTGGTGAGAACTGAATGCTAGTGGTTCACCACGCAACCTGTAACTGAATCATACTGGATATTAACCTAGACAGAAACAGCATGTTAAATGTGTGTGTGTCTAGACTCTCTAGGCTCACCTAGGTGTTTGTTGCAGGGTTGAATGTGAGCTCCCGAGACCCGCCTTCCTGCAATATCTTTGGTCTCTAGCTTTAACCCATTTCATTTGTTTAGGACTTTGCCGGGTTATTCCTGACAGCCAGGGTGAGCTGCTGGCTTGGGCTGTGGCTTTGATTACATCCAGTTCCTTTAGATATTTTTTGTAATTTCATGTGATGATAGTTGCATTTCGGTTACTATTTTCAGCGCGAGTGTTTACATCATGTAGCATGTCAGGTTTCGATTTAAAAACGTCTGACAATTATTTTTGCTTTAAGTACTTCGCATACTTCCTTATTATTCTCGGTGTGTCTCTCCTCTCATCTGTAGAGTTAGACCATGTGGTTATTCACAGACATAAGGATTCACATCATGTGTCACATAATGTGTCATTCACATCATCCATCTCCACCAGTTACCTGATCCATTTGTGATCGATCCGTGCTCTTGTATATGGCGTGGTCCTAACCCTGGTTTTTTCGGAGGCTATGTATTTTTTCATGCTTTATTACTTTTTTTACCTCCTGGTTCTGTATATTTTGGGAAAATGCTCTTCTTAGTTCCTTGCTTTCTAAGAGGCGGTATATATCTTTTTTCAGCGTCTTTGAATTTATTTATTTTAATTTTTTTTTGAGTGCTCTTCCCAGTTGTCTACTGCCTACATTGCCACTACATATTTATTGATGAAAGCACAGTTGTCGCTGGCTTTCATGTGCAACTTTTGTTCGATGCTCTTAATCCAGCTCATTCTATGTGATGACGAGGTTTAGCTCTGCTGATAGATCTTCCTCTCTTCTCCATATTTATTTTTTGACATATGTCAGGGAGTTCCTTTCTTCTGCATTTACTAGCATTGCTTTCCATGTCTCTTCTTCTCTCTTGGTTACTTTGTTCCCAAGTTATTTTGGTCATGATTGAAGTGTTTCTTCACTATTAGCTGTCATCTCAGTCTGTGGCCAGTAGCTCCTTGGACACTTTATATACAGACTCTATGAGTGTTGCATACAGTAGATAATAGTTTACTAAACTAATAGTTTACCTTGAAAAGCTTCATAGAAAACACCGACCTTCCTAACCTTGTTAGTATGTTAAGATAAGCATCTTATTGCTTCGTAATTACAATTATTACTTAACCTATACCTATAATAGGTTAAGTAACAATTGTAATTACGAAGCTATAAGATGCTTATCTTAACATACTAACAAGGTTAGGTAAGGTCGGTGTTTTCTATGAAGCTTTTCAAGGTAAACTATTATGTTTAGTATATCACCTATGCACGTATTAATAAGTCAATATTGACTATACGAATTTGCGAGGACGGGTTGCAACGTCACAATAACGTGATTGAAAGTTAGACTCAAGTTAATCAAGTGATTGAAAGTTAGAAAGTTAGCCCATATATCCGAAAGATAGGAAGTGACGACGTTTCGGATGGTCTCGGACCATTAATAATGGTCGAGGACGGACCGAAACATCGTCAATTTCTTAATTAGATTTGTGGGTTTCGTGTCTGTTCATGTTTTTTATGTTCTTGGCTTGGTCTTCTGTGGTTCTCTGGGCGGGGGGGGAGGGTGGTTGTAGGTAAACGCCACCACCACTTTCTCTCCATACATTACAAAAAGACTCTCACTGTATAGTTCATATAACTGTTTATATATTCAATAATGAACTCTTTATAAATTCTTGTGATCAGCAAAGTCATCCCCACCTCCTCCTCCTCCTCTCCTTGACCAGTTCTCTGCACTTTATCTGATAATTACTGAGGGAAGTTGCACTTGTAATCATTCCATTTGTTTTAGTCTTCACTACTGCTATTACGTCGGGTTACGTCTTCTATCCTTCGTCTGCTTTATTCGACAGACCATCTACATTGATGTAACAGATAAATAAGATCATTTCTAAGACTACTCATAGCCCAGTCGATAGTGTCGGCCTCACACGAGTGGGGTCCAGGGTTCGAGACCCATACAGCCCAGGTGAATGGAATGTAAGACTTTTAGACTAGTTCTGTCGTCTGTTTGGAGAGCTCTAGAGGTAAGGTACTGGTTGAATTCAGATATAGGAAGAGGTAGGGTGGGGGCATACGAGGCGGCAGTGAAGTACCCAGACGACTTCTTGACAAGGTCCAGTGGTACCCACACAAAGGGCAATAGCTTCAAGGTCAGTAAGCCGCAATGTTGGGCAGTAAACAAGAGCTGCTTTTCACCCATAGGGTATAGACCCGTTGAATTGCCTTACCGGCAAAGCCGTGAAATACAGCCCCGCTCATGTGCCAGGTAAGACCACTACGGGCTCACCATAGTCCGTGCTACTTGGAACGTTTGGTTCCGAGTAGCTGAATATAAACAACAACAACAGTCAAAGTCATATATACCAAGACAAGAAATAAGATGGATTTAGAAATAGTTTAGAAATAAGATGGAACAAATCATAAAGAATAATGGGGGTAGGAGGACCTTCAACAAGCCTCCAGCTTCCTGTGTCGTCCGAGGCCACTAGAGACGGTGCCCTTCAGGTAAAATTCGGTAAAAAGAACTATTTGGAACAGTGGCAGGCGGTTGATAAAAGGGAGACAATGGGTGGACGTTTGCTGGCTGAAAGGTATGATTAGTGTGGGCAGGCTCTGAAGGTGGAGGATAAGGTTGATAATCCCCGCCATACTTGACATTGCATTGCAGCTCCGTCTCTTCCTGATAGGTTATATTGCATGCTGGTAGCCTCTCCACCCCTCTGCTGTGTGGCCTCCCTGCTGCCCCTCTTCCTTATGCTGCCGGTGTGTGTGTGTGTGTGTGTGTGTGTGTGTGTGGTGTGTTGTGTGTGTGTGTGTGTGTGTGTGTGTGTGTGTGTGGTGTGTGTGTGGCGGGATCAACACCTTTGACTGTATTTCTTACCAGTACGTCCCAACCTTCACTTCCTTCTCCAGCTTTGTCCTCCCTGCTTGGCTCTAACATTTTGTTCAGCTGTTGTGGGCAGCATTCAGGGAAAGGTTAGTAATAGGCCTAGGGAGACCCTGATAAGCCGACCAGGCCTCCACTTCATTAACAGCACCAGTCAGCTCCTCTTGTTCATCATCAGCACCAGTTGCACATCCCAAATGCTCTACCAACCAACCTTACTCTCGTTAGACATATAAACAAACTGGGTATTGTATTAGATCCTACGGCAGGGTATTGTATTAGATCCTATATCTACGGCAGGGTATTGTATTAGATCCTATATCTACGGCAGGGTATTGTATTAGATCCTACGGCAGGGTATTGTATTAGATCTTACAACAGGGTGTTGTATTAGATCCTAGGACCTGGTGCCTACCTGGAAGTGGTTCGGAACCTGCGAACAGCTCTCTTTTCGTTGCCTGGCGAACCGTGGGAGGTGCTCCCACCAGAGTAGACAGAGGGATCACCAGCTGGTCCACTGTGGGAGACAGAAACATCACCAGCTGGTCCACTGTGGGAGACAGAAACATCAGCAGCTGGTCCACTGTGGGAGAGAGTGTCAGCAGCCGCTGGCACTATCTCCCAAGGCGCTGGAAGAGGTCAAGTTAGGATATCACGTATTCACTCTGAATGCCTATCTATCTCCACATAATCATATGACTTCCCACTTCGCGTGATAAGATTTGCGCTGCTAATCAGAACATGTGCACCAGATGCTGTGTACAGAGAACTAAGCGATCAGAATGTGTTGCAATTGCATGACAGCAATCAAGAAAGATTCCCCCCAGGCAGCGATGATTGAAGGTTGTGATAATGAGAACACGGCGTATGATGAGTTTGTCATCATTAGATGCTGGTGTTGTGAGCACAGGCTGGTGATATCTTAAACTGATGGCTATTATGTAAATACTCAATGATATCTTAAGCTGAATTATGTAAATATATCTGAATTTACCTGAAGGCCAGTATCACAACTGTGGCCTTGACGGGGACAGGAAACTGGCGGCCTGTCAAAGGGCTCACCATTGTTACTGAGGATTTTTTCTTTCTGGATTTTAAGCTAAATTAATGTCTTGACATTTACTGCTTCAGCGGGTAGGCGGTTCCATGGGTTTGTAATCCCCGCATGGGTGGAAAAAGATCCGTTTTCTGTCCTCTTGCAGATTTTTGAGCTAGAATCTGTTGTTCTGCGCATGCGTTATATTTAAGTTTTAACCGTTCGAGTAGTTCCTCTTGAATTAATATTCTCCAACTTGTTCGGTATTTTATTTATGTATTTTATTTTTATTTATTTGTATTTACATGAGTTCTTACATTCTTGTGCAGCCACTAGCACGCGTAGCGTTTCGGGCGGGTCCTTAATCCTATGTTTCCCGGAATACGACCCGCCAAATCGTTTAACAAACAGGTACCCATTTTACTGTTGGGTAAACAGAGGCTACGGTTTAGGATTGATGCCCAGTAAATCCTTCCCGGCCAGGATACGAACCCAGGACAAAGCGCTCGCTAAACGCTAGGCGAGTGTCTTACCACAACAACACGGGTTTAACGGTTACGGTGAGGTCAGCCTAGTCATGTCTGGTTACAGTGTCGTATTCCTGTGGACTTAAAGTGATGTGAACCGCGGGAGGGTTGTTATGTAACTTACAGTAACTTACTAACCAACCAGAAAGTAAACTTTAGTCCTAAACGTATTTCAATACTACAGCTAAATTGTCTATACAGTATACCTAGGTCATAAAAGTATTTGTGTACGTCTGGTGCCATACTACTTGTGGAAAGGAGGAAATGTAGATGTTATTCTCAGATGTTTGGTAATATGTTTATTGTTTGTGATGCGTTTATATGTATGTATTAACACGATGTACTGAACGGGGTGAGAATAGCTTGAGCTACCTCATCCCTTTGTGTGTATTTTACTTCAATAAACTCATTTCAATTTCAATTTCAATACTAGAGTTAAACTCTCAAGGGTATTTACACCGACAAATAGGGTCCACCTCTCGGTGTTTACAACCCTTACGGACTATTATGTAAATATTGTAGACCAAAAACTTACGTTGGTCTACCACCTACCTTAGTGGGTTTTAAGCCTAGGGACCTCTGGGAGCCACGGTGTGGAACTGAGAACAGGAGATGTTTTTTTTCACCCACAGGGCGATTAACACATGGAACCGCCTACCCGACGAAGCCGTAAATGCCAAAACTGTGTTAACAATTTTAAAATCCAACTGGAAAAGATCATGAGGCCAAATGGGGAGACCTTTGACGATCCACCGGCTTCCTGTCCTCAGGTCAGATTATTAGACCAAGAACCTTTTTTGATTTAGACGTAAGGTAATTCTAATCTATAACCTTAATTGCTAGTGAAGAGAATATGAAGGAATAAGCCTGTGTCTCCCGGACTGTCTGAAATAAAATGAATCNGAATAGTGTATTCATAAGTATGGTGATTTATTGTGTTTAATGCCAGTGTAGTGATATACTGTGATCATGAAGAAATAATAGTTGCCTCACGACAATATTGAGAATAGTGAGCAATGTCAGTACAGTGAGCAGAGAGAGTGGGCGTGGCATCTCGCGAGTTGCCAACGTTCGATAACACTGCACTTGGAGCATGGGAACGTGCGGCGACTGTGAGTATTGCCATCCCGGGAGGTACCAGAGTTGTGAAGAGACAGAAGAGAAGGCTGCGTTTGTTCCTTTACATTGTTGATGATCCAGAGTTATGATTCTTTAATCTTTTAAGTAAACTACAAACCACCTTCGTGTTTTGTGTTATCCCTCCATTACTTTGTTGCTATTGAGACTATATTAAGAGAGAGAGTGATTTAACAAATACTTACCTGACACCAAATTGATTAGTGTTCTCTGGCTACTACTATCACTACTATATTACTATTCCAATGAGGTGTTACTGGACACGGTAAACACCAGTTGGCGACCATTAATGAGCGGTAGAGCCTCTCTGTCAGGGCGGGCACATGATCACGAGAAGTAATCGTGTTCTCACTCGTCTTTGGCTACGAGGCCAGCTGGAGATAGACTGAGAGACTCTCTGAGTGAACAGTGGCACCGTGAGGATAGAGTGAAGACCTGTGGGGCTATTTAAGTCACGTTCATCACTAATAATACTTGGTGGTGACTGGCCAGAGAGGGACACCCCGACATTGGCGACCTTGCCAGGATTCAATCCGAGAAACCCCGACAATATATATATATATAATATATAATATATATATATATTATATTATAATATATATATATATATATATATATATATATATATATATATATATATATATATACATCTTATATATTATTTGTCATACATATATCTGAGCTATTATAAAAGCAATAGATTTGCAAGATTTTACTTGTTAGGAATAAAATGATCCTCATACTTATTTTGTGTGCTCTTAATTCATTATGTGGTAATGTATAGCTTGTCATGATATTATATAGGTGGTTTATACGTACGCTGAAGTCAATGGAATAAATTTTTGTGGAGGATTAACGAAATATATATTATATAAGTATTATATAAACGTGCTATATTCAATTGATTTTTAAGGTTCCTGAAAAACCACTTCAGTTGATTTGTCAGTCATCTCTGTTTACTTTAAGGAAAACGTACCTCCCTGGCAGATATGTGGCAACAAGCTAACAGAGTTCCAACCTACAAAAGTGGCAGCAGGGAAACCCCCCCTTAATGATAGACCTGTATCATTGACGAGTGGTCAAAATACTGGAAAGAATAAACCAAATGGCTAAACACACAGAGAAAAATTATATAATAAGAGGCAGTATGGTTTTCGATCTGGGAGATCATGTGAAACTAATTGACGTAGTTTCTACGATAGCGCCAATATATTTTACAGGAAACAGATGGTTGCGTTGACCGCATTTATCTAGACCTAACAAAGGATTTCGACAGAGTTCCACATAAGAGGTTGTTCTGGAAACTGGAAGATACTGGAGGAGTGACAGAAAGGCTTCTAACATGGATGAGGGCAGTAATCAGAGGCAATGTATTGCACTGGAGAAATGTCACGAGTGGAGTACCACAGGTTCAGTTCTTGCACCAGGACCATTGTCTACATTAACAACTAACCAGAAGGAATACAGAATTATATGAACATGCTTGCTGATGATGCTAATATACTGGAGAAGATAGGAAACCTAGACGATTGTAACCCCCTTCAAGAAAACTTCAACACCACTCGGCAACAGGAATTTACTGTGAATAAATGTCGTCTTATATAATGTGGAGTAGGGAAAATAGACCACACACAGCCTACAAATGTGAACATTCTCTAAAAATTCTGATAGAAATTTAAGGGAGGTTTTTAAATAGAAAACTATCACCTGAGGACCACAAAGAACATCGGGCGAGAATCCTATGATTCACTTTCAAATTTCAGAACTGCTTTTAAATACATGGATAGTGAAATAATAAATAATTATTCACGACCCTTGTGAAACCAGAGTTGAAATATGCAGCCGTTGTATGGAGCCCATATCTAAAGAAGCACATCAACATACTGCAGGAAAATGCAGACACGCAAGTAAATGGGGTAGCAATTATATTAAGTGAAATACAATTGCTGCAAATTATCTGAAGTTTCTTGAAAGGCAATCAGATGTGCCTGTTAATTCCATATAACTTATCCATAAGAATTCCACATTCCAAGAAGTTCTATACTAATCCTATATATACACTTATCACAATTAGTAATTCTTCTTACGGGTGCAGGATCACTCAGGACGCCTGGGGACAGATTCAAAAGGTACTTACAAATGTTTTTCTTCTTAGCGCCTTCGTGGCGGCTACGTCGGTATTCAGGTAGGTATACTAAGAAGAAAAATCTTTGTAAGTTTGATCCGTCAGCTAAGTGTGCTGTCTTAACTCGTAGCTTTACGTAAACTGGATATAACTAAGGTTTTCTCAACTACACAACACGGAGGATCGATCTTAAGATTTTGTAACACAAACAAAAGATTATAGCTGTTGAATCTCGTGAAGAGGAGTCCTTCGTGTTAGTTATATATGCATTCTCTGCTTGAAACTTGAAGTAAATATGTTTTTATGATATTAGAATTAGTTTTATAATAGCAAGATATTATACCCGTAGTTATTAAGTAAATAATCACTGGTGAACATGAAATATGAACATGAAAGGTGATGAGCCCTGCCTGATGGGATCATTTACTATCACCAAATGCCCCTGTTCACCTAGTAGTAAGGGTGTACCTTAGCTGTACATACCCATTTCTAATTTATTTAGTTTGGTTTTATTTTTAAATTAAATCCGGGTGAGTCATAAAATAAAATATGCTGCACAAATGATGTTAGCTAAGGAGAAGGGTAAAAAGTCAAAAACTTTATTCATTCAATACTTAAAGCTATAATTATGACTATATGGACTATTAACAAAGAGAGGGAAGTAGGGTCCAAGATCTCTTCCTGCTACACAAATTGGGTGTGGAACAAGTAATTATCAAAAGAAGGCACCATGCCGGGAAGGCTATGTTGCAGTAAGGCAGTGAGGTGAGGCAGTTACTTATTTGAGGAATGCTTATTTTATTTACCTGATAGGCTGAGCAGAGATTTTAGATTTTATTGAGGAATATTCAGCTAATTCCTCTACATTTAGCATGGAATAATTTGTGTCAAAGACCTCTTTCTGTTCCACAATTTGGCTGTGTGTAACCAAACTAGAAGTGCTCTACAAATCAAGGGACGCAGAATGTGGAATGACCTCCAGAATCAAGTCAAAGGCTGTACCTCTCTCAACCATTTTAAGAGTAAACCAAGTACTATGTAATTAACTCCATGAAACCTACCTTACCCTCTAAATGTCAACCCATGTCTTGCTATTTTTTAAAATGCTGTTTGTTCACCAACGTATACAATTGCTGATTTCTGCTATGTTACCCCCCCCCCTTTTTTATTTTTTAGTCCTTCTTTCAACACAATTTATACCTAATCCCGATTACGATTAAGTTTAAGTCTAAGTGCTTTTTTCCCCCACACCTTGCCTGAAATGCTATGAGTATTAATAGCTTTAGGTATTGTATGTAGTAGCTCTGTCTATCAATCCAACATTATGTTTGTAAATCAACTATGTATGTACTTTTCCTGAATAAAATTTATTTATCATTATTTATTTATTAATCAGTAAGTAAGTATGAAAAGAAGGCACCAAGCTGGGAAGGCTATGTAGCACCATTGTGTGTAACAATAACACATTTTTTTAAACAAATAATGCACCTGTATGGTAAAATAAATCAGTGTGATAAAAAAACTAGCTATAAGTTTATCTAATACTCCCATCTCAAAGGATGGTTAGTCATATATGGAATCAAGGTAGAAAATACCAGCCTCAATTCAAAAAAACAAATCAACTCTGACTAAACAACTCTTCGCGATTTTCACAGGAGGTAAGCACTGAATCATGGAAACATTATATTATAATTACTCTTGCCAGTTTCTACAAGACTCCTCTCAAACAATGTATTTTTTAACATGTTTAGGTATACACAGCAATGTGCTGCTTTCCTATTCTGTATGAAGGACCACTCAGTGAAGATAAAATACCAGCTACAAGCTCATCCAACATCCTCACCTCACAGGATGGCCAGTCATACATGGAACCAGGAGAGAATAAAATACTTAAGGCTGATCTATTTATCGATTTTATTCGATTTACTATTTGCTTTACTTCGATTTCCTATTTCTTTACTTCACTTTACTTCGATTTTCTTCGAACTGTTAGCCTCCACTGGCAAAATCTGGGTGCAGCACAAGAATATCTTCCAATATTCCTGAGTGTATGAAGTAATTACAGAGCTCAAAGTACCTCATACCATTTGGTATGAAGTCACTGATAACAGGGCAATCACAGATATAGTGTTGGAGAGTATGTTCTCTCAAGTAGGACTGAAAACAGATGTTTTTTTCCACCAAGAGGGTTATAAACCCATGGAACTGACTACCCGCTGTAGCCGTAAATGCCAAATTCCAGCTAAAAAATATCATTAAGACAATTGGCGGGCCCTTTAACAAGCCACCGGCTTTCTGTCCTCGTCGAGGCCACTAGATAGTTAGTGGCCCTTGGGTAAATTCAGTAAATATATACAATAATTGTCAGCGCATCTTCCGAGCAACAAGGACAGCTACACAGTATCTCTTAGAATTACGTAGGTAAACAACAAATGTAACATATTTGTTTACTACAATGTCGGTGCTGCCTGTAGAAGTTGAAAAAACAGTTTTACTTCAAAATATGCAATTTTTTAAGAAAATTCGACGTAAATAGGAGGTAGTAGAGCTCTGATAAGCCAGCGCTAAATCTTCAATATGAAGAATGTTGCTGCTCTCTGATTGGCCAAACGAAACACAGTAGTGACCTCTGTCGGCACGCAGGTGAACGAAACACAAAACCCAAATATCTTCCTAAGTGGACCTACGTGAATTGCACCTATGCATCTTCTTAGGGCATACTTAGGAACCTTCGTAGCAAACCCACTTACGAAGAAATACACGGAGCTTCGTGAATCTCGGTCGTGAAGTATAACCTGCACAAAGTTGGCAAGTGAGAAGCGTGTAATATAAGACACCAAGAACAGAAGCGTCGTCAGTGAGAGACCCTCTAGAGGCACCACAGGTCTAGAGGCACCACAGGTCTAGAGGCACCACAGGTCTAGAGGTACCCCAGGTCTAGAGGTACCACAGGTCTAGAGGTACCACAGGTCTAGAGGCACCACAGGTCTAGAGGTACAACAGGTCTAGAGGTACCACAGGTCTAGAGGTACCACAGGTCTAGAGGCACCACAGGTCTAGAGGTACAACAGGTCTAGAGGCACCACAGGTCTAGAGGTACCACAGGTCTAGAGGCACCACAGGTCTAGAGGTACCACAGGTGTAGAGGTACAACAGGTCTAGAGGCACCACAGGTCTAGAGGTACCACAGGTGTAGAGGTACAACAGGTCTAGAGGCACCACAGGTCTAGAGGTACCACAGGTGTAGAGGTACAACAGGTCTAGAGGTACCACAGGTCTAGAGGCACCACAGGTTTAGAGGCACCACAGGTCTAGAGGCACCACAGGTCTAGAGGTACCACAGGTCTAGAGGCACCACAGGTCTAGAGGTACCACAGGTCTAGAGGCACCACAGGTGTAGAGGTACAACAGGTCTAGAGGTACCACAGGTCTAGAGGCACCACAGGTCTAGAGGTACAACAGGTCTAGAGGCACCACAGGTCTAGAGGCACCACAGGTCTAGAGGCACCACAGGTCTAGAGGTACAACAGGTCTAGAGGTACCACAGGTCTAGAGGCACCACAGGTCTAGAGGTACAACAGGTCTAGAGGCACCACAGGTCTAGAGGCACCACAGATCTAGAGGCACCACAGGTCTAGAGGTACAACAGGTTTAGAGGCACCACAGGTCTAGAGGTACCACAGGTCTAGAGGCACCACAGGTCTAGAGGTACAACAGGTCTAGAGGCACCACAGGTCTAGAGGCACCACAGGTCTAGAGGCACCACAGGTCTAGAGGCACCACAGGTCTAGAGGTACAACAGGTCTAGAGGCACCACAGGTCTAGAGGTACCACAGGTCTAGAGGTACAACAGGTGTAGAGGTGCCACAGGTCTAGAGGTACCACAGGTCTAGAGGTACCGCAGGTCTAGAGGTACAACAGGTCTAGAGGTACCACAGGTCTAGAGGTACCACAGGTCTAGAGGTGTCACAGGTCTAGACGTACCACACGTCTAGAGGTACCACACGTCTAGAGGTACCACACGTCTAGAGGTACAACAGGTCTAGAGGTACCACAGGTCTAGAGGTACCACAGGTCTAGAGGTACCACAGGTCTAGAGGTGCCACAGGTCTAGAGGTACCACACGTCTAGAGGTACAACAGGTCTAGAGGTACTACAGGTCTAGAGGTACAACAGGTCTAGAGGTACAACAGGTCTAGAGGTACAACAGGTCTAGAGGTACAACAGGTCTAGAGGTACAACAGGTCTAGAGGTACAACAGGTCTAGAGGTACCACAGGTCTAGAGGTACCACAGGTCTAGAGGTACCACAGGTCTAGAGGTACAACAGGTCTAGAGGTACCACAGGTCTAGAGGTACCACAGGTCTAGAGGTGCCACAGGTCTAGAGGTACCACACGTCTAGAGGTACCACACGTCTAGAGGTACCACACGTCTAGAGGTACAACAGGTCTAGAGGTACCACAGGTCTAGAGGTACCACAGGTCTAGAGGTACCACAGGTCTAGAGGTGCCACAGGTCAAGAGGTACCACACGTCTAGAGGTACAACAGGTCTAGAGGTACCACAGGTCTAGTACAGTGCTAACAGCCTCGCCACAGTCTGTGGGTGTCATAACAACACGGGGGCGTCACAACACACGGGGGCGTCACAACAACACGGGGGCGTCACAACACACGGGGGCGTCACAACAACACGGGGGCGTCACAACACACGGGGGCGTCACAACAACACGTGGGCGTCACAACACACGGGGGCGTCACAACACACGGGGGCGTCACAACAGCACGGGGGCGTCACAACACACGGGGGCGTCACAACAACACGGGGGCGTCACAACACACGGGGGCGTCAGAACAACAAGGGGGCGTCACAACAACACGTGGGCGTCACAACAACACGGGGGCGCCACAACACACGGGGCGTCACAACAGCACGGGGGCGTCACAACAACACGTGGGCGTCACAACAACACGGGGGCGCCACAAACACGGGGGCGTCACAACAACACGGGGGCGCCACAACACACGGGGGCGTCACAACAACACGGGGCGTCACAACACACGGGGGCGTCACAACAACACGGGGGCGTCACAACAACACGGGGCGTCACAACACACGGGGGCGTCACAACACACGGGGGCGTCACAACAACACGGGGGCGTCACAACAACACGGGGGCGTCACAACAACACGGGGCGCCACAACACACGGGGGCGTCACAACAACACGGGGGCGTCACAACACACGGGGGCGTCACAACAACACGGGGGCGTCACAACAACACGGGGGCGTCACAACAAACGGGGGCGCACAACAACACGGGGGCGTCACAACAACACGGGGGCGTCACAACACACGGGGGCGTCACACAACACGGGGGCGTCACAACAACACGGGGCGTCACAACAACACGTGGGCGTCACAACAACACGGGGCGTCACAACAACACGGGGGCGTCACAACAACACGGGGCGTCACAACACACGGGGGCGTCACAACAACACGGGGGCGTCACAACAACACGGGGGCGTCACAACAACACGGGGGCGTCACAACAACACGGGCGCGTCACAACAACACGGGGCGTCACAACAACACGGGGGCGTCACAACAACACGGGGGCGTCACAACAACACGGGGGCGTCACAACAACACGGGGGCGTCACAACAACACGGGGCGTCACAACAACACGGGGGCGTCACAACAACACGGGGGCGTCACAACAACACGGGGGCGTCACAACAACACGGGGGCGTCACAACAACACGGGGGCGTCACAACAACACGGGGGCGTCACAACCACCGGGGCGTCACAACACACGGGGGCGTCACAACAACACGGGGGCGTCACAACAACACGGGGCGTCACAACAACACGGGGGCGTCACAACACACGGGGGCGTCACAACACACGGGGGCGTCACAACAACACGGGGGCGTCACAACACACGGGGGCGTCACAACACACGGGGGCGTCACAACACACGGGGCGTCACAAACACACTGGGGCGTCACAACAACACGGGGGCGTCACAACACACGGGGGCGTCACAACAACACGGGGGCGTCACAACAACACGGGGGCGTCACAACAACACGGGGGCGTCAAAACACGGGGGCGTCACACAACACACGGGGCGTCACAACAACACGGGGCGTCACAACACGGGGGCGTCACAACACACGGGGGCGTCACAACACACGGGGGCGTCACAACACACGGGGGCGTCACAACAACACGGGGGCGTCACACAACACGGGGGCGTCACAACAACACGGGGGCGTCACAACAACGGGGGCGTCACAACACACGGGGCGTCACAACACACGGGGGCGTCACAACACACGGGGGCGTCACAACACACGGGGCGTCACAACAACACGTGGGCGTCACAACAACACGGGGGCGTCACAACAACACGGGGCGTCACAACACACGGGGGCGTCACAACAACACGGGGGCGTACACACACGGGGGCGTCACAACACACGGGGGCGTCACAACAACACGGGGGCGTCACAACA
>WNGS01039543.1:6106960-6122863 GCA_020271785.1 Procambarus virginalis | reverse complement strand
AGGCAGCACCAGGCTGAGGCAGCACCAGGCTGAGGCAGCACCAGGCTGAGGCAGCACCAGGCTGAGCAGCACAAGCTGAGGCAGCACCAGGCTGAGGCAGCACCAGGCTGATGCAGCACCAGGCTGAGGCAGCACCAGGCTGAGGCAGCACCAGGCTGAGGCAGCACCAGGCTGAGGCAGCACCAGCTGAGGCAGCACCAGGCTGAGGCAGCACCAGGCTGAGGCAGCACCAGGCTGAGGCAGCACCAAGCTGAGGCAGCACCAGGCTGAGGCAGCACCAGGCTGATGCAGCACCAGGCTGATGCAGCACCAGGCTGAGGCAGCACCAGGCTGAGGCAGCACCAGGCTGAGGCAGCACCAGGCTGAGCAGCACCAGGCTGAGCAGCACCAGGCTGAGGCAGCACCAGGCTGAGCAGCACCAGGCTGATGCAGCACCAGGCTGAGGCAGCACCAGGCTGAGGCAGCACCAGGCTGAGGCAGCACCAGGCTGAGGCAGCACCAGCTGAGGCAGCACCAGGCTGATGCAGCACAAGGCTGATGCAGCACAAGGCTGATGCAGCACAAGGCTGATGCAGCACCAGGCTGAGGCAGCACCAGGCTGAGGCAGCACCAGGCTGAGGCAGCACCAGGCTGAGGCAGCACCAAGCTGAGGCAGCACCAGGCTGATGCAGCACAAGGCTGATGTAGCACCAGGCTGATGCAGCACCAAGCTGAGGCAGCACCACGCTGAGGCAGCACCAGGCTGAGGCAGCACCAGGCTGAAACAGCACAGGCTGAGGCAGCAACAGGCTGAGGCAGCACCAGGCTGAGGGAGCAAGAGGCTGAAACAGCACTAGGCTGAGGCAGCACCGGGCTGAGGCAGCAACAGGCTGAGGCAGCACATAGGCTGAGGCAGCACCAGGCTGAGGCAGCACCAGGCTGAGGCAGCACCAGGCTGAGGCAGCACCAGGCTGAGGCAGCACCAGGCTGAGGCAGCACCAGGCTGAGGCAGCACCAGGCTGAGGCAGCACCAGGCTGATGTAGCACCAGGCTGAGGCAGCACCAGGCTGAGGCAGCACCAGGCTGAGGCAGCACCAGGCTGAGCAGCACCAGGCTGAGGCAGCCCAAGGCTGAGGCAGCACCAGGCTGAGGCAGCACCAGGCTGATGCAGCACCAGGCTGATGCACCACCAGGCTGATGCAGCACCAGGCTGAGGCAGCACCACGCTGAGGCAGCACCAGGCTGAGGCAGCACCAGGCTGAGCAGCACCAAGCTGAGGCAGCACAGGCTGAGCAGCACCAGGCTGAGGCAGCAACAGGCTGAGGCAGCACCAGGCTGAGGCAGCAACGCTGAGGCAGCACCAGGCTGAGGCAGCACCAGGCTGAGGCAGCAACAGGCTGATGCAGCACCAGGCTGAAGCAGCACCATGCTGAGGCAGCACCAGGCTGAGGCAGCACCAGGCTAAAGCCGCACCAAGCTGAGGCAGCAACAGGCTGAGGCAGCACCAGGCTGAGGCAGCAACAGGCTGAGGCAGCACCAGGCTGAGGCAGCACCAGGCTGAGGCAGCAACAGGCTGAGGCAGCACTAGGGTGAGGCAGCACCAGGCTGAGGCAGCACCAGGCTGAGGCAGCACCAGGCTGAGGCAGCAACAGGCTGAGGCAGCACCAGGCTGAGGCAGCACCAGGCTGAGGCAGCACAGGCTGAGGCAGCACCAGGCTGAGGCAGCACTAGGCTGAGACAGCACCAGGCTGAGGCAGTACAGGCTGAGGCAGCAACAGGCTGAGGCAGCGCCAGGCTGAGGCAGAAACAGGCTGAGGCAGCACCATGCTGAGGCAGTACTAGGGTGAGGCAGCACCAGGCTCAGGCAGCACCAGGCTGAGGCAGTAACAGGGTGAGGCAGCACCAGGCTGAAGCAGCACCAGGCTGAGGCAGCAACAGGCTGAGGCAGCAACAGGCTGATGTAGCACCAGGCTGAGGCAGCACCAGGCTGAGGCAACACCAGACTGAGGCAGCAACAGGCTGAGGCAGCAATAGGCTGATGTAGCACCAGCCTGAGGCAGCACCAGGCTGAGGCAGCAACAGGCTGAGGCAGCACCAGGCTGAAGCAGCACCAGGCTGAGGCAACACCACGCTGAGGCAGCAACAGGCTGAGGCATCACCAGGCTGAGGCAGTGCCAGACTGAAGCAGTAACAGGCTGAGTAAGTAACAGACTGAGGGAGCGCCAGACTGAGGCAGCAACAGGCTGAGGCAGCGCCAGGCTGAGGCAGCACCAGGCTGAGGCAGCGCCAGGCTGAGGCAGCACCAGGCTGAGGCAGCACCAGGCTGAGGCAGCACCAGGCTGAGGCAGCACCAGGCTGAGGCAGCAACAGGCTGATGTAGCACCAGTCTGAGGCAGCACCAGGCTGAGGCAGCAACAGGCTGATGTAGCACCAGTCTGAGGCAGCGCCAGGCTGAGGCAGCGCCAGGCTGAGGCAGCACCAGGCTGAGGCAGCAAAAGGCTGAGGCAGCGCCAGGCTGACGCAGCAGCAACATGCTGAGGCAGCACCTGGGGTGAGGCAGCGCCAGGCTGAGGCAGCACCAGGCTGAGGCAGCGCCAGGCTGATGCAGGAACAGGCTGAGGCAGCAACAGGCTGATGTAGCACCAGTCTGAGGCAGCACCAGGCTGAGGCAGCAACAGGCTGATGTAGCACCAGTCTGAGGCAGCGCCAGGCTGAGGCAGCGCCAGGCTGAGGCAGCACCAGGCTGAGGCAGCACCAGGCTGAGGCAGCGCCAGGCTGAGGCAGCACCAGGCTGAGGCAGCACCAGGCTGAGGCAGCACCAGGCTGAGGCAGCACCAGGCTGAGGCAGCACCAGGCTGAGGCAGCACCAGGCTGAGGCAGCACCAGGCTGAGGCAGCGCCAGGCTGAAGCAGCACCAGGCTGAGGCAGCACCAGGCTGAGGCAGCGCCAGGCTGAGGCAGCACCAGGCTGAGGCAGCACCAGGCTGAGGCAGCGCCAGGCTGAGGCAGCACCAGGCTGAGGCAGCACCAGGCTGAGGCAGCAAAAGGCTGAGGCAGCGCCAGGCTGATGCAGCAACATGCTGAGGCAGCACCTGGGGTGAGGCAGCGCCAGGCTGAGGCAGCACCAGCTGAGGCAGCGCCAGGCTGATGCAGGAACAGGCTGAGGCAGCAACAGGCTGATGTAGCACCAGTCTGAGGCAGCACCAGCTGAGGCAGCAACAGGCTGATGTAGCACCAGTCTGAGGCAGCACCAGGCTGAGGCAGCAACAGGCTGATGTAGCACCAGTCTGAGGCAGCGCCAGGCTGAGGCAGCAACAGGCTGATGTAGCACCAGTCTGAGGCAGCACCAGGCTGAGGCAGCGCCAGGCTGAAGCAGGAACAGGCTGAGGCAGCAACAGGCTGAGGCAGCACCTGGGGTGAGGCAGCGCCAGGCTGAGGCAGCAACAGGCTGATGTAGCACCAGTCTGAGGCAGCACCAGGCTGAGGCAGCAACAGGCTGATGTAGCACCAGTCTGAGGCAGCGCCAGGCTAAGGCAGCAACAGGCTGATGTAGCACCAGTCTGAGGCAGCGCCAGGCTAAGGCAGCAACAGGCTGATGTAGCACCAGTCTGAGGCAGCACCAGGCTGAGGCAGCGCCAGGCTGAAGCAGGAACAGGCTGAGGCAGCAACAGGCTGAGGCAGCACCTGGGGTGAGGCAGCGCCAGGCTGAGGCAGCAACAGGCTGATGTAGCACCAGTCTGAGGCAGCACCAGGCTGAGGCAGCAACAGGCTGATGTAGCACCAGTCTGAGGCAGCGCCAGGCTAAGGCAGCAACAGGCTGATGTAGCACCAGTCTGAGGCAGCACCAGGCTGAGGCAGCGCCAGGCTGAAGCAGGAACAGGCTGAGGCAGCAACAGGCTGAAGCAGCACCTGGGGTGAGGCAGCGCCAGGCTGAGGCAGCACCAGGCTGAGGCAGCGCCAGGCTGAAGCAGGAACAGGCTGAGGCAGCAACAGCCTGAGGCATCACTAGGCTGAGGCAGTGACAGGAGAGTGAGGCATGCAGCCACTTACCGTAGACAGTGAGGGTGACGATGGCCGACACGGTCGGGGAGTCGTTAAAGTCGACCCGACAAGTGTAAGTGCCAGAGTCGGGCCCTGCGCGGGGTCAAGGGTGAGGCGGGTGCCTCCTGGGTCAGTCCTCAGCCGCTGCCTCAGGGAGGGGTCAACCATCTCCTCCAGCCGCTCACCCTCACGAAAGTCAAGTCTGAGGACACAGAAAATAGTTGTTCTTAGTTCACAGGGAGGTGTGACGACTGTATTTATTATTTGTATTTACTATTTGCGTCTGAAGAATCGAGCAATTAGCTCTTAGACCCCGCCTTTCTAACCAATCTTATTTTTCCTCTGTTATATCCACTACATATATTTCAAACACACACACACACACACACACATACCCATGAAGCAGCCCGTTGCAGCTGTCTAACTCCCAGGTACCTATTTACCTTACTGCACTAGAGGAAATAAGAAACAGAGCGGACATGATAACGATGTTCAACACTCTAAAGAGGATTGACAAAGTAGTTATAGCAGTAATGTTCACATAAAGGAATAGTAGAACGAAAGGACATAATTGGAAACTGGAAAAGCAGACGAGTCTCGAGGATGGCACAAAGAACTTTTTCAGTGTCAGAGTAGTAAATACTTGGCACCGACTGGATAAGGAAGTTCTCTAACACGATACATATCTTTATATGTAGTAGGCATTCATCAGTTTCATTTGCTTACATTTATATGTAAATGTAAATAAAACGAATGAAAAAGACTCACGCCATTGAACGGGCTTAAGAGCAGATGCGACCCAGTAAGCAACTAGGTAAGTACACAGAGACACACACACTGGGGGGCCAGGTAGCCTGGTGGATAGCGAGCAGGATTCGTAATTCTGTGGCGCGGATTCGATTCCCGCACCCGGCAGAAACAAATGGGCAAAGTTTCTTTCACCCTGAATGCCCCTGTTACCTAGCAGTAAATAGGTACCTGGGAGTTAGTCAGCTGTCACGGGCTGCTTCCTGGGGTGTGTGTGTGTGGTGTGAAAAAAAAAAAGTAGTTAGTGTAGTTAGTAAACAGTTGATTGACAGTTGAGAGGCGGGCCGAAAGAGCAAAGCTCACCCCCGTAAAATACAACTAAGTGAATACACACACACACACACACACACACACACACACACACACACACACACACACACACACACAGGAATTAAACCTCACTTCGTTGGAAGACAGAAGAGTTAGGGGGGACATGATCATCACATTCAAGATTCTCAGGGGAATCGACAGGGTTGATAAAGACAGGCTGTTTAACACAAGGGGCACACGCACTAGGGGACACAGGTGGAAATTGAGTGCCCAAATGAGCCACAGAGATATTAGAAAGAACTTTTTTAGTGTCAGAGTGGTTGACAAATGGAATGCATTAGGAAGCGATGTGGTGGAGGCTGACTCCATACACAGTTTCAAGTGTAGATATGATAGAGCCCAATAGGCTCAGGAAACTGTACACCTGTTGATTGACGGTTGAGAGGCGGACCAAAGAGCCAGAGCTCAACCCCCGCAAGCACAACTAGGTGAGTACAACTAGGTGAGTACACACACACACACACACACACCACATTTTTTATTTTTTGTTTGTTTTTTGTAGGTCATTTTTGGGTCCTTTTTTCGGGGATTTGCCTTTGTGGTACACGCGTCACTTCACTCTGGTATCGTAGCAAATTAATGGGTCCAGCCACCGGTCGAGGACAAGTGTGACATGGTGGTGGGGCTGGAGGGAGCACTGGTCGAGTGTGAGGAAGCCGGGTAGTCTGCGGCCGCCCTCGACCAGTTCCTGCTGCCACCATCTGACGCCCGTCACCGCTTGTATCTTCTTCTTCACCTCTTCAATGGTGTTCTTGGCCCTGTCCACCTGCACATAGAACTCGTTACCCAGAAGGGTCTTAACCTTTAACTGGTCCATGTCCGTGTGTCTTAGTTAGAACTAAGATATATAAACTTAAAAAAAAATAACAATTACCGAGTATAGATAACGTAGATATCCGAATGATACAATTTAGTTAGGAAGGATGCAAGATATCAGGAGAAATCAGATGTAATTATCAGGAGAAAGGACTAAGACATTACAACTACACAGCTAGAGGACTATACAAGATGATTAATTTCATATGACTCACTAACCACTATATTCGAAGTACCAAAACTATGGTGATTTTTTGTTTGTTTGCAGGGATATATTCCTGAGCGGGCCCTAAACCTCTGGCTGGCCACTGCTGCTCATTTTTTGTTTCTGTCTACTTAGGTGTGTATAAGTAATTGTGGTTGATCTGTTCTCTTCAGTTAGATTATGGTCAGTCTGTCTGACAACTTCTGCACTGTTAAATCTCAGATGAAATTCTTATTGGGTTCATAACTCTTCACTGTGTTAAACAATGTTCCTTTGGTCTGTTGGGCATTTCTCCACAGCAACGGCTGTGGTAAACTTTCGGAGATTAAAGCGTGTGTTGCTCTTACGTCCAAGAGGAAGACACGCTTTGAATGTTTATAATTTATAAACATTCGAATGTTTATAATTGAGCATTATATGAAAGTGATACTATATTTGCACCACTCTATTATTATGGGAATATACTATTGACTGGTGTTATGATCCCTGGTAGCTGAGAAACGAGTCTACCTTAAGAGTAATTCTGTAAGACCTGACCTAAAAGAGGTCAAAGAAATATAGACATGGAGATACATACGTAAAATAATTGGTTAGATTTGATAAATAGTTTAAGAGTATGGGCAGTGATCAAGATATAGACAAAGACTGGTTATGAGATGTGTAGAGTTTGCTGGAGGCGTGAGGCTCGTATCCAGAGGAACTTGAGCACTTGAGCTAAAGAACTCGTGAGGGGAGGCGTGCTCCGTTTGAGCCCCTGGTGAAGAGGCCCCTGCGTGATATACCTCAAGAGGAAGGGAGTGGACAGACGTTTTGACTGTGGAATACTTTGTTCACCTGCCAGCTCAAGTCGTGAACTGCAGGAGGTGTTTGAGGGGCAGTTCTGTGGCTAGCCTGAAGCGCCCTGAGTGTCGCCACCCGGTCAGAGAGCGGCCGTGCAAGAACACCTTTGTGGTAAGCACAATTTTAAACCAGTTAATTGTGATTGCCTATAGTTGATCGTGTGCCCAGCGATAGTAACAAGTGTTTGTTGATATGTTAGGCATGTTTAGATAAGGCAGAAGGCCTAAATAAGAGAGTAAAGATGGAGGAACGTCCGGGGGGAGGAGCGACGTCCACCCTCTGAGCGTTGGCAGGTGACAAAGAGATTTACTCCTGACAGAGGGCTGCCCCTCAGCGGCAGGCAGAGAACCACCCAGCGGGAGGCGGAAGATGGATTCGTCTTAGATGGGGGAGTCCGTCCTCACAGCATGTAGAAAGCAGGAAGATGTCAAGTGAACATATTTTGTGTGATTCATTCAGTTATGTGTTTGTAGAGGAACATTTTATGGCGCGTCGATGGGTTGCAGGTTTGTCTGGGGAAAGGAGTTGCTGAAATTTTTGAGCCAGCAGAGAGGGAGTAGTTGATGAGACTCAAAGCTTGTGGAAGGTACTGAGCTCTGTGGAAGAGCAGCCATACAAGAGGAGCAGGACCTCAAGCTGTGAGAAGAGGAGCATGGATGAAGTTCACATGCTTTTGTGATACCAGTGGTGAAGCACTATTTTGCTCAAGGAAAACTTCATGGTGCAGCGCCGGAGAGCTGTGGAGGACCTGTAGACGGTTCTAGGAACCTGAAGATGTCAGGGTATGGAACTTCCAGATGTGGAAAGGAAGTTCTTATTGACAACTGTAGGTAGTTGGTAAGTGTTTGGTTGTCATTGGCGTGCAAGACGCAGTGAAAGGTGGGGATTTTATTACCATTTTGTACCAGGATACTTGTACTGTAGTATAAGTTATAACCGTAGGCTGGATTACCTGCAGAGACATACTATGTTTCTAGGACTGACAGGGTATGAGTATCATTGTTTGTTTCGAAATATTTATGCTGGATATTATGTTATTGCTCATAGGTATATATTATATATATATATATATATATATATATATATATATATATATATATATATATATATATATATATATATATATATATATATATTGTGACGGTAACGAGTTGGAAATGGTGGTCGGCAGTCTTCCAACTAGCAGTTGTCATTGCTGGGCCACATATATATAAAAAAAAGAAAAGGAAAAAAAAAGAAAAAAAAGAATGACTGCGTGATTTGGTAATCTGTGGTAAGGTTGTAAAGACGAAAAGCAATAATAAAAAATATGGATTTTAATAACAATAAGAAAACACAAATTGAAATAAATGCAAAAACTTGGCTTACTGGCAAAAACAATAAACAATATAAACATGAAAATAGATTACGTTAATGGGGAGGAGAATTGATATACAAAAGTAAGTAAAATATGAATGCTGGAATATATGCACTAACTATGAACCTCTACTTGACCACACAGAGTGAGTCACTTAGGAGTTCACAGCTTGCGAGCACACAATATTCTGGCTGGCAGAAACGTAAGGGACTCCAACAATAACTGGTGAGGTCTTGTGATTGGCGGGGAGCCGGAGTGGAGTGTTGGTTGGCGGCCAATGAGGAAGCTGGATGGTCGCAGTCGCTAGTTAGGCCGTTGCAGGGTTCGGCGCGTCGACCAGGTGCAGCAGTGGGGGGGAAGGAGGGAGTTGCTGGTACGTGTGGCGAGCTTATAATACGTTTAGCCACTACAAAACGTATCTTGTATGTTGATGAGGACAGGAGTGATTCGCAGAAATGGCAGGCTAAATCTCTGATAAGAGATTATCGTCACAACTCTCCCCCGAAGCCTGCCGTTTCGGGTGAATCACGTCCACTGGAGGTAGAGTGGGAGGTGGAGCTGCCTCTACCTCATGCACTCTGGAGAGGGCATCAGCGATGATGTTGTCAGGCCCCTTGATGTAGCAGATCTTTAAGTTGAAGCCTTGAAGATATAAAGCCCATCGCAGCAGACGTTGGTTATTAAATTGGGCTTGATGTAAAAATCTCAGAGGGTTGTGGTCCGAATAGATGGTAGTGGACCTAGCACCGTGCAGATATGGTGCAAAGTGTTGTAAGCTCAGGACGATGGACAGGAGTTCCTTCTCTATAGTACTGTAGTTCTTCTGATGAGGCTTCAACTTGTAACTGTAGTAGCTGACAGGTAGAACCTCCTCGCCTCGCTGCTGCATTAAGACACTTCCGATGCCGGTACCACTGGCGTCGACATGGAGGATGAAAGGCTTCTTGATATCTGGTGAGGCGAGAATGGGATTAGAACAGAGGAGGAATTTGAGTTGTTCGAATGCAACGGTTTGCTCTCTGGTCCAATTATACCGTTGCTTGGGACTGGTTAAGGTGATTAATGGGGTTGCAACAGTGCTAAAATTCTTCACAAACCTACGGTAATAGGAAGCAAGACCAAGGAAGCGCAGGAGCTGCTTCCTGGTAGTAGGCTGTGGATACTGTTGGATTGCTCGAATGTGAATGTTTAACGGAGCCAGGTTGCCACTCCCTATAACATGACCCAGGTACCGCACTTTACCTTTCGCGAAGGTGGACTTGCCCAAATTGATGGTGAGGCCGGCTTTCAGGAGCTTGTAGAACAATCGTTGTAGCTGGAGCAGGTGTTCGCTCCAGGTGTCGGATGCTATCACAATGTCGTCCAGATAGGCATAGGTGTTTTCCAAGCCCTGGATGACGCGGTTGACAGCTCTCTGAAAGGTGGCTGGGGCATTGCAGAGTCCAAAGGGAAGGCGATGGTACCTGTAGAGACCAAAGGGGGTTATAAAGGCGGACAGTACCTTAGCTCGCTCCGTTAAACTCACCTGGTAGTAGCCCTTTAGTAGGTCTACCTGAGACAGGTAGCGGGCATTACCAATGGCATCCAAAATGTCGTCTACTCTGGGTATTGGGTAGGCGTCCTTCACTGTGACCTGGTTCAACTTCCTATAATCCGTACACAGACGGATTTTGCCGTGAGGTTTGGGTACCAGGATGCATGGTGAGGCCCAGGGGGACTCACAGGGGTAGCCAGTCCATGGTCCAAGAGATACTGTACCTCAGCCCGCATGACTTCCGTTTTGCTCGGGCTGATTCGGTAGAATGGTTGGCGAATCGGCTGGGTGTCAGGTAGCAGTTGGATGTCGTGCCGAGTCACAGTACACTCTTGGGGGTCATCTCGAAACAACTCTTGATATTCTCTGACGAGTTTGATTAGTGGAGCACTATTATCGTCCTGAAAATGATGTTGAAGGTTAGTAAGGATTTCCGAGTTAGAGAGCGCTGGCTCAGTGTCAGTGCTCTCGGAAGGAGAAGCAGGGAAGGTCTCACTGTGGCTGTATGGACCTGTAAATGAGGTGAAATTGGTTAACACAGTGGGAGGAACCCCATGGTAGGGCTTGAGTAAATTAATGTGGCACAGCTGGGTCTTCCGCCGCCTATCGGGTGTCTCGAGAACGTAGTTGAAGTTGTTCCGGCACTCCTTAACACGGTAGGGTCCTGAGAACCTGTTCTGTAAAGGAGAACCTGGGATAGGGAAATAGGCAAGCACTAAGTCTCCTGGTGTAAACTTCCTTACTTTACAGTGCCGGTCGTAACGAGTCTTCATCCTCTCCTGGGCTTTCTGTAGGTTGTTGCTAGCAAAGGAATGGACCCTCTCTAGAATGTGTCGGAGATTTTGGAGATACTGGGGCACACTCTGATGCTCACTGAAGGTGTCATCACGTAGAGAATCCTTGAAAGCCTTGAGAGGTGTACGGCACTTACGTCCGTAGAGCATCTCATAAGGAGATACTCCTAGTGACTCGTTGGGAAGACTTCTGAAAATACACATAATTAGATCAATTTGCCTATCCCAATCCTTTGAGGTCTCATTACAGAACTTTTTTAAGAGTGCCTTGATGGTTTGATGACTACGCTCGAGAGAACCCTGTGAAGCAGGATGATAGGGGCTGGACAGTACCTGTTTGATGTTGAACTCCTCCAGAGTCCGTTTGAAGAGATCACTGGTGAAGTTGGTACCACAGTCGCTTTGAATCTCCCTCGGAAATCCATACTGGGTGAAGATTTTCAGTAGATTCTTCACCACTGTAGCAGCTGTAATATTTTTTACTGGAACTGCTATCGGAAATCTGGTGGTAGGACACAGGATGGTTAAGATATATGAGTTGCCTGCACTGGTCCGAGGCAAAGGACCAACGCAGTCGATAATGAGCTTGTGGAACGGTTCCTCAGGCACCTGGATGGGTATCAGGGGTGCTCTGGGAATGGAAACGTTCGGTTTCCCGGCTAACTGACACACGTGGCATAATTTGACATGAGATTTGACGTCGTTTACCATACCTGGCCAGTAGTAGTCTTGTCGAATTCCATGGTAAGTCTTGTTGAACCCATAGTGTGACAAAGCGCCGTGGGCCAGGTGTAGAATCGTGGGCCGCAGGCTGGTGGGAATCACTAGTTGTTCAACATTTGCCCAATCGTCCTCGTCCTTCAGTTTACTGGGTCTATACCTGCGATAGAGTATTTCGTTCTCCATAAAGAACCCAGGAACACTGTCGGATTGGGTTTCAGCCTGAAAGAATAATGGTGTCAATGTAAGATCATCTCTCTGTAACTTACGGAACTCCATCGTGGTCAGGTTAGGGGGTAGTTTCGAAGGGTCCTGAGGGACAGCGGTAGCAGTAGAGTCGGCTGGCTGTGGACGTGCAGCTTGAGCACGGGTGGTCACCATAACAGGAGGAGAACCTTCATCACTCTCTTGAACCTTTACTGGGAAATGTTCAAAAATCGGGTTATCCACCACAGAGTTGCTTACCTTGGATATGTCCTTGATGATCAGGTTGTTTGGTTGTTGGTCTTCTGCCAAGTCGTTGCCCAGGAGAAGTTGCACTCCAGGCATGGGAAAAGGCTTTTCCCTGACGGCGACTTGGACTTCACCGGTCACGAAGGGACAATCCAGGTAAACTCGGGCAAGTGGATAAGGAGTTGTAGCAGTAAGGTCAGTGATGAACACAGTCTCTCCTGTGTAGGCGACGTTGGGCACAGCCGATTTCAAAACGATCGATTGTAGAGCCGCTGTGTCCCTTAGGATCTTAAGTCCGAAACGTCCCTCTGAATCTGAACCACGGGTAGAGATAGTTCCTGGATAGAGATGCTTGGTAAAGAGAGAGAGATCATTAGCATGAACACCAACATTCATTACAGGCTTACCGGACTTAGGGTGAGTAGTTTTAGACTTAGGGGGTTCGACATTACCTTTAGATTGGGACTTGCTACATTTGTCAATGGAGTGTCCATATAATCTACAATACCTGCAGTACAGTTGAGAGGTACCTTGATCTGGGCTCGCTTTCTCGTAACTGTACCAAGACTTTCTGGTAGGATCTGGAGTCAGCCGGTGGATGAGGCTGTAAGTGTCAGCTGACTTCGCACACTTCACTAATTCCGTCTCTTCCTTGTCTGCTAAGTATAGGCGGACAGGAGGAGGTACACGTCTCAAAAATTCTTCAACCAGTATGAGGTTGACAAGTTCTGAAAAAGTAGAGACATGTGCTGCCTCCAGCCATTTCATGAAATATCTTCGTTTGGTGTTAGCAAATTCTAAGAAGGTGGTGGTACTTGCCTTGACGTAGTCACGAAACTTTCGTCGATAGCTTTCGGTGGAGAGAAGGTAGGCGTCCAACACAGCTTGTTTCAGGGTGGTGTAGTCGTTTTCCGAAGCCAAAGTGCTGAGTGTGACTGCTGCTCTACCTGTTAAATGTACTCTGAGAAGGGTAGCCCATTGGTCGTCAGGCCAATTAAGTTGAACAGCAAGGGTCTCAAAAGTGGTAAAGAACACATCAACCTCCGTTTCGAGGAACGGGGGCATTAACTTACTTGCATGGGAGATATTGAAACTGGGAGGAAGACTAGCTGCCGCTTGTTGGAGTTGAGCTTGGTGTGCAGCGTCCCTCGTGAGTTCTCGGTCACGACAGTTTAGAGCTGCTTCTGCCTGTCGTTTGTCGTGTCGCGTTGTATCTCGAGTCGCTGTTTGTATAAGGCCAACTCACGTTCTTGCTGTCCTTTGAGGAGTAGGGCCTCCCTTTCACTTTCTTCCTTCCGGATGGCAGCTGCTTCCTTGGCCAGGGCTGCTTCACGCTCCTTGAGGCGATTTCTCTTCTTGTTGTTCTTTGATGGCAGCTTCACGCTCTCTGATTGCAGCTGCTTCTTGTTGTTGCTGTAGCTCGATCTTGGCAAGTTCCAATTTGAGCTTTATCGCTCTCAAGTCATCTTTATCTGAAATAATGTGCTGTTCATGGGTAGAAGAATCTATAATACTTCATCAGCAAGGTGATCCAGTATCATATTATTAATGGCAAATTTGTTGGCTCCATCAGGAACTTCTAAGTGATACTCATGTGCAAGAGTTAACAAATCGACCCTCTTAGCGTGACGTAAGGTCCCTATTTCACTTTCTGGATCTGCTTTGAAAACTTGTAAGCGGAACATGGTGAAAATATAGCAAAACAAAGGATATGAATATAGTGAGAATGTGGCGAGTGTCAGAAACAGGAAACGTGGCAACTGATACCTATCCTGTGGGAATTATTAATAATTAAAGTAAATTCAAGATGGTAAATGAATAAGGTCGCAGGAAATCTTGTACCTGGTACTCACTATGGGAGGATAAAGGCAAGAAAATCCTACTAATTAGTGAAAACTAATTTTAAAATACAAGTGAAACACTAAATGGCTTCAAAATAAATGAGGTAGTCCAAAAAATGTAGTCATACCTTGCCAAGTCACTATAGAACATAAGCAATGGTACCCACTGAAATTGAATATGGTATTTACAGAATTAGCGAACTTTTGTGCTCAAAAGAAAGAACGCCAATTCCCTACCTTAAGTAAATACCATCAGTCTGACCGACGAGTAGGGGTGCGAGTGTCAACTGGTGACGAGAACTATCGGCGAGGTCCCAATTCGCCAATAATAGTTCGTGCTAGAGGATCTAAAGCCCTCTTTTTCCTCCTAGAGTCGGATTGCAGGACTTGGGTGCTATTGACCCGGAGACAGACCACAGTACCAGGGTACCTATGTGATAATCTGTCAAAAAGTGAGAAATATTGGGGGACAAAGATGTTAAACACGGAGGATAACACGGAAGGGGGAGACGACCAATTAAGAGTATGACTGCGGCCTACAGTCACCACGTAATCCAAAGTTGTCTCACTCTCACCATATGCTATTCCCGTAATGTACAATATACACAGCACCATATAAAATAAAGAATGATTAATGTGAATAATGGAAGCAAGGGAAATAAGAGCCAAGTGCGCTTACCACAATTACCAAACCTGAGTGAAGCTCCGTGGACAGATCTCTATTTAATAGTGACTCCGTGGACAGAACTCATTTATAGTGGCTCCCGGACAGGCCCCCATTTATATGTGACGGTAATCGAGTTGGAAATGGTGGTCGCAGTCTTCCAACTAGCAGTTTGTCATGCTGGGCACAATATAATAAAAAAAAGAAAGGAAAAAAAGAGAAAAAAAAGAATGANCCATTTTATACCAAATAAAATGAAAGATGTAGGGAACATATCCTCTCACATTGGGGTGGGGTAGTCTAACCCCATAATGAGTCTGATAACACGCGAGGGTGAGCTAAGAGAGATCAGCAGCTGATTAGACGACGATGTCTGGTTTAGCGCTAATGAGGCTTGACTGTTGCTGACGCACCATGACATGTCGGCAATCCGATGAGTCATAGTCAATTATCATTCATCCTTAGTTCACTCCTCTGTTTCTTGCTAAGTTGAGATGTGTAGGACCTTTTACCCTATGGTTACTTGAAAGTGAAAACAACTTAAACTATGATGAAAAACACACTAATATATTATTGGTTTGGTGTTATAATGTAGACGGACTAAGCCCAAGTCTACATGTTTTTTTAAATTCTATTTGGGTTAAGAAATGAATGTTGCATTATTGTTACAAGATTAACAGTGGAAGCTATGTAAGACTGACGAATGCATAGCTGTGATTGAGATTTTTAGGAGAAGCGGACTGATTCCCCGAATAGGCAAGACGGGAGTTGTCAGCTGAGATGTCAGGCAACACTAACGAGTCAGAAATGACAGACAGCGCTAACGAGTCAACCCTGTCTTGGCTGTCATCTGACTCAAGGCTGTTCTGAAGCTGACTGTCTAAGACACCATACAGACTTGATGATCGTATTATTATTATTTAATTTTAAGATAGGGAAACTTTTAACTAAGGTTGATGGTAGAAGCTAATTTAAGAGTGCTAGATATCTGTTTGAAATTTGTTCTACCGCTAAGATATTGGAAACGCTGTCGAAGCTAAGATAGTCGAGATGATTGTCTCTCTGTCGGTCTGTCTGTTTACTCGCAAAGCTGAACAAAGAAGTACTCTTATATTATTATTATTATTATTATATATTATTATTATTATTATTATTATTGTGAGGAGATGTAGAATCTCCTCAGCTAGTTTTCCTAGTTTCTAGAATAGGCTAGTCGCTCTAGGGACTCTAGAAACTGAAGCTTTCAAATTTACATATACTTCTTGGATGTCATATGAAAGCTTATGTTAAATGCTGTCAGTTAAAACTAATTAGAGGTCTGTGGTTGCTCTGTGGAGAGAATTACAGAAATATTCCTGTTTCTGTGAAATAGGGAGAGATTTGAGAGTGGTGTGAGGAGGTATGACTCAAAAAACCGTTAGAGGTGGAGGGGGGACAGTGGGGTGAACGTTGGCTCCCCCCCCCCCCCCAAGTGAGACATCGCGCCACTGTCTCCAGGCCTACATCTCCTTGTGACGTCACGC
>WNGS01039543.1:6085562-6099626 GCA_020271785.1 Procambarus virginalis | reverse complement strand
TGATCATTAGCATGAACACCAACATTCATTACAGGCTTACCGGACTTAGGGTGAGTAGTTTTAGACTTAGGGGTTCGACATTACCTTTAGATTGGGACTTGCTACATTTGTCAATGGAGTGTCCATATAATCTACAATACCTGCAGTACAGTTGAGAGGTACCTTGATCTGGGCTCGCTTTCTCGTAACTGTACCAAGACTTTCTGGTAGGATCTGGAGTCAGCCGGTGGATGAGGCTGTAAGTGTCAGCTGACTTCGCACACTTCACTAATTCAGTCTCTTCCTTGTCTGCTAAGTATAGGCGGACAGGAGGAGGTACACGTCTCAAAAATTCTTCAACCAGTATGAGGTTGACAAGTTCTGAAAAAGTAGAGACATGTGCTGCCTCCAGCCATTTCATGAAATATCTTCGTTTGGTGTTAGCAAATTCTAAGAAGGTGGTGGTACTTGCCTTGACGTAGTCACGAAACTTTCGTCGATAGCTTTCGGTGGAGAGAAGGTAGGCGTCCAACACAGCTTGTTTCAGGGTGGTGTAGTCGTTTTCCGAAGCCAAAGTGCTGAGTGTGACTGCTGCTCTACCTGTTAAATGTACTCTGAGAAGGGTAGCCCATTGGTCGTCAGGCCAATTAAGTTGAACAGCAAGGGTCTCAAAAGTGGTAAAGAACACATCAACCTCCGTTTCGAGGAACGGGGGCATTAACTTACTTGCATGGGAGATATTGAAACTGGGAGGAAGACTAGCTGCCGCTTGTTGGAGTTGAGCTTGGTGTGCAGCGTCCCTCGTGAGTTCTCGGTCACGACAGTTTAGAGCTGCTTCTGCCTGTCGTTGGTCGTGTTCGCGTTGTATCTCGAGTCGCTGTTTGTATAAGGCCAACTCACGTTCTTGCTGTCCTTGAGGAGTAGGGCCTCCCTTTCACTTTCTTCCTTCCGGATGGCAGCCGCTTCCTTGCCAGGCTGCCTCACGCTCCTTGAGGCGGATTTCTCTTTCTTGTTGTTCTTTGCTAATGGCAGCTTCACGCTCTCTGATTGCAGCTGCTTCTTGTTGTTGCTGTAGCTCGATCTTGGCAAGTTCCAATTTGAGCTTTATCGCTCTCAAGTCACCTTTATCTGAAATAATGTGCTGTTCATGGGTAGAAGAATCTATAATACCTTCATCAGCAAGGTGATCCAGTATCATATTATTAATGGCAAATTTGTTGGCTCCATCAGGAACTTCTAAGTGATACTCATGTGCAAGAGTTAACAAATCGACCCTCTTAGCGTGACGTAAGGTCCCTATTTCACTTTCTGGATCTGCTTTGAAAACTTGTAAGCGGAACATGGTGAAAATATAGCAAAACAAAGGATATGAATATCGTGAGAATGTGGCGAGTGTCAGAAACAGGAAACGTGGCAACTGATACCTATCCTGTGGAGAATTATTAATAATTAAAGTAAATTCAAGATGGTAAATGAATAAGGTCGCAGGAAATCTTGTACCTGGTACTCACTATGGGAGGATAAAGGCAAGAAAATCCTACTAATTAGTGAAAACTAATTTTAAATACAAGTGAAACACTAAATGGCTTCAAAATAAATGAGGTAGTCCAAAAAATGTAGTCATACCTTGCCGAGTCACTGTAGAACATAAGCAATGGTACCCACTGAAATTGAATATGGTATTTACAGAATTAGCGAACTTTTGTGCTCAAAAGAAAGAACGCCAATTCCCTACCTTAAGTAAATACCATCAGTCTGACCGACGAGTAGGGGTGCGATGTGTCAACTGGTGACGAGAACTATCGGCGAGGTCCCAATTCGCCAATAATAGTTCGTGCTAGAGGATCTAAAGCCCTCTTTTTCCTCCTAGAGTCGGATTGCAGGACTTGGGTGCTATTGACCCGGAGACAGACCACAGTACCAGGGTACCTATGTGATAATCTGTCAAAAAGTGAGAAATATTGGGGGACAAAGATGTTAAACACGGAGGATAACACGGAAGGGGGAGACGACCAATTAAGAGTATGACTGCGGCCTACAGTCACCACGTAATCCAAAGTTGTCTCACTCTCACCATATGCTATTCCCGTAATGTACAATATACACAGCACCATATAAAATAAAGAATGATTAATGTGAATAATGGAAGCAAGGGAAATAAGAGCCAAGTGCGCTTACCACAATTACCAAACCTGAGTGAAGCTCCGTGGACAGATCTCTATTTAATAGTGACTCCGTGGACAGAACTCCATTTATAGTGGCTCCCGGACAGGCCCCCATTTATATGTGACGGTAATCGAGTTGGAAATGGTGGTCGGCAGTCTTCCAACTAGCAGTTGTCATGCTGGGCCACATATAATATAAAAAAAAGAAAAGGAAAAAAAAAAGAAAAAAAAAGAATGACTGCGTGATTTGGTAATCTGTGGTAAGGTTGTAAAGACGAAAAGCAATAATAAAAAATATGGATTTTAATAACAATAAGAAACACAAATTGAAATAAATGCAAAACTTGGCTTACTGGCAAAAACAATAAACAATATAAACATGAAAATAGATTACGTTAATGGGGAGGAGAATTGACATACAAAAGTAAGTAAAATATGAATGCTGGAATATATGCACTAACTATGAACCTCTACTTGACCACACAGAGTGAGTCACTTAGGAGTTCACAGCTTGCGAGCACACAATATTCTGGCTGGCAGAAACGTAAGGGACTCCAACAATAACTGGTGAGGTCTTGTGATTGGCGGGGAGCCGGAGTGGAGTGTTGGTTGGCGGCCAATGAGGAAGCTGGATGGTCGCAGTCGCTAGTTAGGCCGTTGCAGGGTTCGGCGCGTCGACCAGGTGCAGCAGTGGGGGGGAAGGAGGGAGTTGCTGGTACGTGTGGCGAGCTTATAATACGTTTAGCCACTACAAAACGTATCATGTACGTTGATGAGGACAGGAGTGATTCGCAGAAATGGCAGGCTAAATCTCTGATAAGAGATTATCGTCACAATATATATATATATATATATATATATATTTATATATATATATATATATATATATATATATATATATATATAATATATATATATATATATATATATATATATATAATATATATATAGGGGGTACCACCTCTGGTGCAATTATAGGACCCACAGCCTCAGAGAAGGGAACACAGAGCATTCAGGAAAAACTTGCCATTTAACTCTGAATACATGAGGGTGTTCGCTTCTCCTACCACCCCCCTTTTTTATGGTGTACACTTTATTAAGCAAGGTTATACAGTTACATATCTGATTGTATAAAAAAATGAGCATTAAGAGGACACAAAAATAGTTCGCTTCCTAGAGGCTGTAGATTTCCTCGAACTTCTCCGACGTTGGGCAGGAACCGAGGATGCAGCGAGCATTCCCCCTCTGGATCGCGACACTGAGGCGCTGAAAGAGAAAACTTGCCGCTCTAGGTCTCTTGTGGTGTCAATGAGCTTGGAACCAAGATCCTTTAGAAACCTTCTTGCACTCTCTCCCCATGGGCCTAGGGTCTCAGACCCTATATATATATATATATATATATATATATATTATATATATATATATATATAATATATATATATATATATATATATATATATATATATATATATATATATAAGCACATACTTGCATGAACCACAAGAGAAGATTAACAATCTTTAGACAACACCCACCAGTGGGACTCGAACCCAGAAAGCACAACTATCTTCCAATAGCTGCCATAACTAGTATGCCTTAACCCACTACACCAAGTCAGACCCTTAAAAGAGATAGAGACTTCGAAGTATTTACCTCAAATATCTCCACCTCCCAAGGGCGCCAGATTAGTGAGGGTTACTCAAGCTTATATATATACTTACTTACTTATATATATATATATATATATAATATATATATATATATATATATATATATATATATATATATATATATATATATATATTCTCGTGCTGATTGTGCAATATTGTCTTATGAGACTTGACCTACTTGGTGAGGTTCATGGTATAAATGGCGAGGTAGAAGTTTGGATACCACTTGATAGGCATGTGACAGAGTCCTGATGGTATTGGAGTGGAACCTGACTACAGTAATATAGAATGTTGGATTCATATTATTATACGTGTGTATATTGACCAGACCACACACTAGAAGGAGAAGGGACGACGACCTTTCGGTCTGTCCTGGACCATTCTCACAATCGACTTGAAAATTGTCCAGGACGGACCGAAACGTCGTCGTCCCTTCTCCTTCTAGTGTGTGGTCTGGTCAACATACTTTAGCCACGTTATTGTAACTCATCGCCTGCATACGTGTGTATGTATTGTGCATGTGCCTTGTCAAGTAAATGTATTCAAATTTGCCGGTGTTTGCCCTTGTCCTAGTGAGGCTTCCCAGAAAGTAGAAAAAAGAGACAGAGAGAAAGATCCAAGAACCATAGCTGTGGACAGGGTGGTACTGAGTAATATTTCAGAAAAGGGGATTGAGGAGATCATACCAAATAAGGAGAGAGTGGGGAGTCACAGCGCTCGAGTGGGTGTGTGCACGTGACAACGTGGTCAGTATTGGAGCCGCATCCCCTTAAACGTGTGACGTTGAGCCCCTCTCCACGTGCCAAAGCCCCCAGGGTAATCTCCTGGTCAAAATAAGCACTATCTGGGTTTTGGGTTAGGTTGTCCGTATGGACGGAAAACCGACATCAACATCACCATCATAATACTGGTAACACTGAGTAACACTATTATTGCTGGAAACATACCCTAGACGGGTGACACTGAATAACACTGTGACCATTGGAAACGTACCATTGTCTGGTAACGCTGAACATATCCACTGAGCTGCATTGCTGGGATGGAGAGTTCAAACCCAGCTGGCGATCTAATCAGTTGAGTGACACAGGTGTGTGACGGGTAACCTGTGACTCTTTGTGACGGCGGGCAAAACTTGGAGGAAGCGCTGTTAGCTGCTGAAGCAGCAACTTGAGGTCAGTACCGAGTTTTCCTTCACTCTTCCGCGGGTACAAGGCTGGATCGCGTGTAGCGATACCACCTGTGTTTCGACTGGAGGGCTCCCAGGGCGATCAGTTGCACCCGAGAGTGTGGGAGCAAAGACCCGCGGCGGCGGTCGTGATGTTTCTCATACCAGGCACCGACGCCGACCTAACTCCATCTAGTTTCAAATCACTGTGGCATCCGATTGAGGACGTCCAAGGTGGCAGAGCACCGGCTGGAGATAATGGCGCAACTCAAGGCTCAACAGGAAACCACAGGAGAAGAGCCGTCCCAAGCAGAGCCGTCCTAAGTAGAACCATCCCAAGCACCTGCCAGAGTGGGAAGGAGCGAATGAGGAGGCAGCGTAGGGTCCAGTGGCAGCAAGAAGAGCATGAGACTGGAGATGATGCGGATGCAACTAGAGGCCCAGCTGCAGCGAGAGGAGAGAGAGGCACAGCTGTAACGTGAGGAAACAGAGGTGCAGCTGCAGCGTGAGGAGCGAGAGAGAGAGAGAGAGGCGCAGTTGCAGCGTGAGGAGCGAGAGAGAGACGCAGCTGCAGTGTGAGGAGAGAGAGAGGCGCAGTTGAAACGAGAAGAGAGAGGCGCAGCTGCACAATGAGTTTCACAGATTAAGCTGCAAATCAAGAATAAAATACTCCCAACTATCAAATGTCGCCACAGAGCCAATGTAGCGGAAGGAAGATCCACTGCGATATGGTACAAACAAGACACTGGCTGCTACTCTTTCAAGCCTGACAAAATGATATCCACCGACATTGCAGTAGCCATTCACAGACTCTGACTTGGTTGCAAGTGCTGCTGGAGGTAATAAACCCAATAGTTAGAGTGTGTCATATCTGTGGAACAGAAGCAGAGGCACAACTATTGCACTACTTACTGGAATGCGAAGTTACTGAAGCCCTGCGCATCAAACTCAACATTAATCCAACGACAGCAGCTGCATTAGATGCACAGTCCACAGCGACTTCAATGATTAGAAAAGCTGTTAAAGAATGGGACTCACTAGAGAAAATTCTGCACCTACATTCGCCACCAAGATAATGTTATTAAAAGAAGACTAAAACAGAAAAGAAAAAGAAACAGGGAAAAAGGAGGAAACCCCACCTCCATTTAATACTTTTACCCAAATATCAGAGTAACAAGGTTATCGCGAATAACCGAACTCAATTACGGGCTCACCATAGCCCGTGCTACATGGGCATCTCATTCTGACTAGCTAAATCTAAAACAACAACAACAACATGCAGCGTGAGGAGCGAGAGAGAGGGGGCGCAGCTGAACCTAGAAGAGAGAGAGAGGCACAGCGAGGAAGAGTTGAGATAAAGTGAGGAAGAGTTGAGATGTGTTGAGTGCGGGCTTGTCTCGGTACTTGCACGATGGGATGACCTCAAGGTAAGGCAGAGCGACTTACCATGTTTTGAAGTTCTTGAGGCCGTGGCATTCTTCGAACATTTTAAGAGAATAGCGACGTTGACGGAATGTCTGGAAGAGGATTGGGCTGCATTGGTTCAGAGCAGATTGACGGGTGAGGCCAGAGAAGCGTATAACATGCTGGACCTAGAGGAGTGTGCTAGATACGACGCGATCAAGAAGGCAATACTCCACCCATTTAGACTGACTCCGGAGGTCTACCGAAAACGTTTTTGAGAGTGTATGAGAGCATCAGGATGGTCGTACGCTGAAACTGCTCGTGAGATGGAACGAAAGTTTCTAAGATGGCTGAAGGCAGAAGAGGTAGAAACAGTGGACGATCTTAGACAGTTGCTAGTGATGGAGATCATCTCGGTGGTCCATCCAGAGCTCAAAGTCAGAGTGAGAGTAGCAGAAATTAAGGACCTGAAATGGTCCTTAATTGGAGCCTCACCCTCACCTTAGGTGATGGTCTAAGGTGAGAGTAACTGGGGAGCATGGTGATGGTCTAAGGTGAGGGGTAACTGGGGAGCATCATGATGGTCTAAGATGAGGGTAACTGGGGAGCATCATGATGGTCTAAGGTGAGGGGTAACTGGGGAGCATCATGATGGTCTAAGATGAGGGGTAACTGGGGAGCATCATGATGGTCTAAGATGAGGGGTAACTGGGGAGCATCATGATGGTCTAAGATGAGGGGTAACTGGGGAGCATCATGATGGTCTAAGGTGAGGGGTAACTGGGGAGCATCATGATGGTCTAAGATGAGGGGTAACTGGGGAGCATCATGATGGTCTAAGATGAGGGGTAACTGGGGAGCATCATGATGGTCTAAGGTGAGGGGTAACTGGGGAGCATCATGATGGTCTAAGATGAGGGGTAACTGGGGAGCATCATGATGGTCTAAGATGGGGGTAACTGGGGAGCATCATGATGGTCTAAGATGAGGGGTAACTGGGGAGCATCATGATGGTCTAAGGTGAGGGGTAACTGGGGAGCATCATGATGGTCTAAGGTGAGGGGTAACTGGGGAGCATCATGATGGTCTAAGGTGAGGGTAACTAGGGAGCATGGTGATAGTCTAAGGTGAGAGTAACTGGGGAGCATGGTGATGGTCTAAGGTGAGGGTAACTGGGGAGCATGGTGATGGTCTAAGGTGAGGGGTAACTGGGGAGCATGGTGATGGTCTAAGGTGAGGGTAACTAGGGAGCATGGTGATAGTCTAAGGTGAGAGTAACTGGGGAGCATGGTGATGGTCTAAGGTGAGGGTAACTGGGGAGCATGGTGATGGTCTAAGGTGAGGGGTAACTGGGGAGCATGGTGATGGTCTAAGGTGAGGGTAACTAGGGAGCATGGTGATAGTCTAAGGTGAGAGTAACTGGGGAGCATGGTGATGGTCTAAGGTGAGGGGTAACTGGGGAGCATGGTGATGGTCTAAGGTGAGGTAACTAGGGAGCATGGTGTAGTCTAAGGTGAGAGTAACTGGGAGCATGGTGATGGTCTAAGGTGAGGGGTAACTGGGGAGCATCATGATGGTCCAAGGTGAGGGTAACTGGGGAGCATGGTGATGGTCCAAGGTGAAGGGTAACTGGGGAGCATGGTGATGGTCTAAGGTGAGGGGTAACTGGGGAGCATCATGATGGTCTAAGGTGAGGGGTAACTGGGGAGCATCATGATGGTCTAAGGTGAGGGTAACTGGGGAGCATGGTGATGGTCTAAGGTGAGGGGTAACTGGGGAGCATGGTGATGGTCTAAGGTGAGGGGTACTGGGAGCATCATGATGGTCTAAGATGAGGGTAACTGGGAGCATGGTGATGGTCTAAGGTGAGGGTAACTGGGGAGCATGGTGATGGTCTAAGGTGAGGGTAACTGGGGAGCATGGTGATGGTCTAAGGTGAGGGGTAACTGGGGAGCATGGTGATGGTCTAAGGTGAGGGGTAACTGGGGAGCATGGTGATGGTCTAAGGTGAGGGGTAACTGGTAGGTGGTAGTGGAGAAAATTCAGAAAAGAAAGAAAAGTGTTATGGAGTCCACTCCTATTTCTCCCCAAATTCAGTGTTAAGAGTCATATCCACTGACCCTGCTGATTCCCTGAGGTGCAGGGAGTCTTTTGGTATATGAGGCGACTAGATTGGTCACATAATTATGGAAAATTTGTAGGTAAGGGAAGGGGGGTCGCGCCCTGGTACTTACAAAATGGCGACCCTTGCCTACAAATCCACCATTTTGTGGGCGATGCTAACCGGCTGGAGATTGACTGGCCAAGGTCACATGATGTGGCTGAGCAATCAGGGTCCGCCGTGACGGTCACCGAGAGACCTGGCTAGGCACTCATGGAGGGCGATGTGCAGAGCTGATCTGACTGTGGACGCGAGCGGACGTGCGTCGAAGAGCTCTCGAGGTTTCGAGGCTAATCTATTGAGCCTCACTTGATGGATTATAATCAGCCATCACAGTCTACCATTAACGCTGATGATTCTGAGCTCCTGTGGAGCATAAAGAAGTCAAGTTTAAGGGGCAAGGAAGTGCCAAGAACTTGAGCACAACAGTCGGTGACGTCTCGGGAGGGCATGCCTGGCGCCCGCGAGTCTGGCTTGGTGTGTCGAGCAGTGCTGCTGGGACTGGGTCACATCTACTGAGATGGAGGAAAGACACCGTTTCCAGATCCAGAAGAAAACGTCTCATTGAAGGAACGTGTGTATACAGTGACCGGCTCAGTGACCAGTGGTTGAACCAGTATTGGAATACCTGAACTCTAAGAAGTGGCATGGAGACGACGCAATTACTTCACGACACTTGAGGCCTTGCAAGACACTACTGGATAACCGAGGAGCGACCTGGGACCCGTGTGGAACCACACACCATCGGAGGACAAGCATTGTGGATAAGAGTGATTAAGTTAGATCAGATTTCCGGCCCAATTTCCCCTTGCTGATTAGGCTAGATAGGCCAGTAGATGCATAGATACATAGCTAGTAGATAGACATTGATGAAGTGGCCCACCTCGAGAGGGTGCGAGTCCTCCATTTAAATCTGTCCAGTTGATGGAGTTGCCAGAGGTCATGAGAGGAGAGCTGCCGACGATCTCCAGAGCATTTATTTATATATCTATTCAAGTACCATTTCTATGTATACATGTGTGTTCATGTAGCTTTCGTTAGTAAATTTCATATAATTTTACTGACGTGTTTGAGTGTGCCTCCATATAATCTCTATGAGCATACACAAATGATATTATAGTCCCCACATATGAACAGTAAGTTTTATATGAAATGGCCTACTGGCTGGCGAAGATAGTGTAACACAGATATGTATGGAAGGTCCCCTAGGCTGGAAATCCTGATTTAACTCTGTGAGTGTAGCAACACGTATGCTGTTAAGCAACATAGTGAACAACCTCTGAACTCAACTGCTGGGGTGCAGAGATATAAAAATCCAGCTGGCGACCTTGTGATAGTGGAGAAACGCATGTGTGGAAGAGAGACCTGCGACCGTTTTGTTATGGCGGGTCAGACTCAGAGGTAGTGCTGTTGAAGATAAATCTGAGTCTTCCTTCACTCCTCCGTGGGCCAAGGCTGGAATTGCTGGTAGCAGTTCTCCCATGGTTGACTGAAAGGCTCCCAGGGTGATCAGTGGCACCCAGGTGGTGGGAGCATAGACCTGGGGTGGTGGCTTGACGTGGTCCTCATCTTTGGGACCAACAGACTCGGGTGAGTTATGTGGGTCAGACAGACCTGACGTTAGCGTTCCCGCGGCCGGGTCCTCGACCAGGCCTCCTTTTTGTTACACACCCCCAGGAAGCAGTCCGTAGCAGCTGTCTAACTCCCAGGTACCTATTTACTGATAGGAAACAGAGGCATCCGGGTGAAAGAAAACATTTTGCCCATTTGTTTCTGCCTCCACTGGGGATCGAACCCGGAACCTCAGGACTACGAATCCGTAGCGCTGTCCACCCAGCTGTTAGGCGCCATAAAACCAGGTGGAGGAGGAGAATTTTCCTGAACATTGTAACATGGTGGGTGGTGGAGGAGAATATACCTGTACACTATAACATGGTCGGTGGAGGAGAATATTCCTGTTCGTTATAACATGGTCGGTGGAGGAGAATATCCTGTACACTATAACATGGGGTGGAGGAGGAAGAGAATATTCCTGTACATCACCTTCTCTAACAACCAACTTAGTATTACATTGGAGCACAAAACGTAGCACTCAGTATTACTGACAAAGTTACAGTGATTACGGACGACAGTAAGACTTTCACTCAAACTGGACCTATTTAAACAAAGGTTATATAATCTCTCTGAACACCTGCTGTATTTGGGGAAGATTACGAACAGTCTCGAGCAATAATCCCTTTCTGTTTTGTATATATAAATTGATTTGTAACACTGCTGACCGGGTGTCCATGAATCGTTATGAATTCCGTATTTATATTCCATGGAATATGCACAGAAGATGCTGAGAACAATATTGGATATAAATTAGTACCTGAATTATATTTATGTAGTAAACATTATGTTCCACAATAAGTTATGTTTACTAACATTGAAGATTATATTTCACGTACCAGGGGATGAATGGCAAGAGGCCGTTTTTTTAGTGTATAATAATAAATGACGTTAATTATGAATGAATGAATGAATGACAGTAAATGTTTCAAACATTTTCACTGGTCAAGTAAGTAAGTAATTATCAAAGATGCTAAAGATCATTAAGGATGCCAATATGAGAACAAAAGCGCATAAGGCAAAGAACGTCAAATGCATCTGATTCACCAAGAATGCTATCGAGGGATAGGTGACTGCGAGAGACAGTCGGGAAGCAAGACACACACACATCTTCGAAGTCCGGACATTCCACGTGGATATGCACGACCTTAAGAAGGACAATGCAATTCAGAAAATATGGAGGAGGGCGGCGCTCCCTTAAGTGCCCGTGAGTTACACGTGTATGACTAATACGTAACCTCGCCAAAGCCGTTTAACACCGCCGGTTAGGTTAGGTTGTAGAAGGAAGGCCATTGGGACACACTATCCTTAAGAGCACGCAGCATATTACCAGTAACAGAAGACCAGCGATCCAGCCAACGGGTATGGATCGAGGAATGAATAACAGAGTAAAAATCGAAATAACGAACACCTTCGTGGGAAATGGGACAAGTGCGGAGAGCCTCCTTCTCAGCAACATCCTCACGCTCATTTAAGGAAAAACCAATATGGCTGGGAACCCAGCAAAACTCGGCTGTCTTAAATCAGCAGGAGATAAGAAACAGCCAATACTGAATTTCAACGACAACAGGATGAACAGGACTGAAGGACTTAAGAGCCATGAGAGCACTGTGTGAGTCAACTACAACAACAAAGGAAGAATTACAGCAAGAAAGCAGTTGGCGAAGAGTAAACAAAATTGCATAAAATTCAGTCTCTGGAGGCAGGTGACACACATAAATGCAGTCAGGAAACCCAACACAGTAGCCTACACCGTCAGCAGACTTAGACCCATCTGTGAAGATGGAGATGGAGCGGGAGTGTGAAGAAAAGTGAGAAAGGAAAAGCCTTTTCAGAACTGTAGGAGGGATAAAAGCCTTAGGCATGCGAGGTCAAGCATATACAAAACTTAGGAAGAGTTACCCTCCATGGGAGCAAGGACGGAATGACATGAGGAGAAACATTGGCTACACGAACCGAGAGAGAACCGTGCAAGCGAAACAACAATACAGAAAAAGGAGGAGTAATGGTCAAAGTACGACATAAGCAGGATTGAGGGTGTTGAAGAGACCACGCAAAGTATTGAAGACAATAGCGATCATGGTGATCCTGTAGAGATAGATTGCCAGTCTCAACATACAGTCTCTGGATAGGGAACGATTGAAAGGCACCAGAGCAAAGACGGAGCCCAGTTTATTGAAGAGCATCAGGATGACGAAAGGTGGAGGAAGAGGCAGTCGAGTAAGCAGGACAGCCATAATCGAGTTTAGACAGCATGAGAGAGGAATGTAAAGAGAGGAGCATGTTCCTATCAGCTTCCCAAGAAGTATGGGACAAGACATTAGGTAAGTTAAGAGCCTTTGAGCATTCCCCTCAGAGGTAGGGGATATGAGGTGACCAGGACAAGCGGGTGTCAAGGATAAACCCCAGAAGTTTAGTAGAATCCTTATACAAAAGAGGATTACCATAAATTGACAGAGCGGGTCGATGGACGACCTTCTTATAGGTAAATGTCATAGAGTAAGTCTTAGCCGTTCAGAACTTGAAGCCATGATTGGTGCCGCATGACAACACGCCATCAATCGCAAGTTGAAGCCGCCATTGGAGTGTAGGCGAGTTATTACCTTGACCGCAGAAGGTAAGGTTGTCAACATGAAGAGCGGAGAAAATGTCAAAGGTAAGGGAGGAAAGAAGACCATTGAAGGCAACCAGGAAATGAGTAGTGCTCAGAACATTACCTTGAGGCACACCTTCGTATTGCTGAAAAGAAACAGAGAGAGCGGTACCAAGCTCCATTCGATAGAAACAACGAGAGAGGAAACTCTGGAGGAAGAGAGAGAGATAAATACGAAGGCCAAAAGAACGAAGTTGGGACAGAATATGGTATCGCCAGATGGTGTCATAACCTTTTCCAGGTTAAAAAGGAGAGCAACAACGGAGGTCTTCACAGCAAAGGCAGTATGAATATAGATAGGTCTTCAAGTTCACGAGGACATCAGTCGTGCTGTGACACTTGCGAAAGCCAGATTGAGAAGAGGAAAGGTGGTGATAGCGTTCCAAGAACCACATCAGATGGACATTGACCATTCGCTCAAAGAGTTTGCAGACGCAACCCATGAGAGCAATGGAGCTGAAATCTTTAGGGGGGGATGACCCTAGAGAACCCAGTTTCCTAGTATAAAGAACAACTGCCTCAAGCCTCAGGGACTGACGATGACTCCCAGACACGGTTATAAACACTCAGTAAATACTGAAACGGGGATGGAGGGAGATGGTGAGGCATCTCATAATGAATATCATCTGAGCCAGCCGCCAAAGAACCGCAGAGGACCAGGGCAGATCGGAGTTCTGAGAGAGAAAGGTTTCATTGGTCAGAGAGTTGCTAAATTCTGTTTTCTGTTGTCTAGAATAATTTACAGGCCAACCAGATCCTACATGTTGGCACGTAGCACGTCAACATGCTAGAGAAAGAGAGAGAATTTTTTGAATGAGTTCAGAAAAATACAAGCTAACATATGTTAGCGTATCATTTTAAGTTAAGTAAAATGCATTAATTTCCAATTGGTCAATGCATTGCATTACATGAGTCTACTCTTTACCCTATTTGGTAGTTATTCTAAGATGTTCACTCATGATTACCTAAATGTCTTATAATAAATAATTTGCATTGAATACCTAACTTGTGATTTCACTCCCCTCCAGTGAAAACACCACGGCCTCGTGCATACTATTACCTGGTTTCTGAATGTTCCAACTAATCTCTATCATTATTATTATATTTTCATATGGAAAGAGCAAAAATCTTTCATCTAGTGTGTGTGTGTGTAGCATGAGTAGGCTTTGCTGCTTTATATTAAATATTTTCATACAAATGGCTTAATATATATAAGTTTATGTATGCCTTGTTTTGGTTTTGGAATTAAGTATTAA